>JAZFNS010020000.1:17883641-17895129 GCA_037127165.1 Alloteropsis angusta | reverse complement strand
TGCTCCGGCTGCGCCGGCCCCCAGTGCCCTCGCCGCACCGGCGCCTGGTCCACCAGCCGCATCAGCCCCTGAGGCGCCTCCCCCGCCACCTGGAACTGTCCCAATTCCACCAGTCCACAATCAGCATGCTATGAGGACTCGTGGCAAGAGTGGCATTCGTGTCCCCTCCATCTACAACACTGAGGCGCTGTCTCCAATACCTCGCACCTACAGAGCTGCTCTTGCCGATCCAAATTGGCGAGCAACAATGGAGGCTGAACACTCTGCTCTTCTTGCAAACAACACCTGGGATCTTCTTCCTCGACCACACCGTGCTAATGTGGTAACCGGCAAGTGGGTGTTCAAGCATAAGTTCAACGCTGATGGTTCCCTTGAGCGCTACAAGGCCCGGTGGGTTCTTCGCGGTTTCACGCAGCGCCCCGGTATTGATTTCACAGAGACCTTCAGTCCTGTTGTGAAGCCAGCAACCGTCAGGACAGTCCTCACCTTGGCACTCTCACGGTCTTGGCCTATTCATCAACTGGACGTCAACAATGCTTTTCTCCAAGGCACTCTGTCCGAAACAGTTTACTGTATGCAGCCCACAGGCTTTGAGGACTCTGCTCACCCGGATCATGTCTGCCGCCTCAACCGCTCTCTCTACGGATTGAAGCAAGCACCGCGTGCCTGGTACAGCCGGTTTGCCTCCTTCCTCCCTCAGCTCGGCTTTGTTGAGGCAAAAACAGATACTTCACTCTTCGTCTATCACGCCGGCGCCGATACAGTTTACCTCCTACTGTACGTTGATGACATTATCCTCACGGCCTCTTCTTCGAGTCTTCTCCAGCGGACCATCAGTGCACTCCAGCGGGAATTCTCTTTGAAGGATCTTGGACAGCTACACCATTTTCTTGGTATGCATGTCCAACACACTCCGTCCGGGCTTTTTTTGTCGCAGCGCCAGTACATGATGGAGATACTCGACCGTGCTGGAATGACAGATTGCAAGTCATGCACCACACCGGTTGATCTGAACCCGAAGCTCTCAGCCGATGGTGATCCCGTTGCTGATCCCACCGACTACCGCAGCCTCGCCGGTGCTCTCCAGTACCTCACATTCACTCGGCCAGACATCTCCTATGCAGTCCAGCAGATTTGTCTACACATGCATGATCCTCGGGAGCCGCATCTTGCAGCCCTCAAGCGCATTCTGCGCTATGTCCGAGGTACACTCCACATGGGCCTACTCCTTAGGTCGTCCGCTCAGCAAGATCTGATTGTTTACTCCGATGCCGATTGGGCTGGCTGTCCCGATACACGCAAGTCAACATCAGGATATGCTGTTTTTCTTGGTGACAGCCTCATATCATGGTCCTCCAAAAGACAGAACATCGTTTCTCGCTCCAGTGCCGAGGCCGAGTACAGGGCAGTTGCCAATGCTGTTGCTGAAGCCACCTGGCTGCGCCAGTTGTTGTCCGAGCTGCACACTCCCCTGCGCAAGACAACCTTGGTGTATTGCGACAACATCAGTGCCATCTACATGTCCTCAAACCCGGTTCAGCACCAACGCACGAAACATGTGGAGATTGACCTTCATTTTGTCCGCGAGCGTGTTGCCCTTGGTGACGTCCGTGTGCTCCATGTCCCGACGGCCTCCCAGTTCGCCGACATTTTCACCAAAGGACTTCATCAGTCTTCACAGAGTTTCGCTCCAGTCTCAATGTCTGGGCACCAGACGATTCGACTGCGGGGGCGTGTTAGACAGCCTTACTTCCTAGTGGCTGCCGCACAGGCTTAATGCCTTGTGCCCTTCCAACTCTGCTAAACCCCTCACCTCCAGCCGCACAGGCCTAGTGCCTTGTGCCCCATTTACTCCCTAATGACTCTTCAGTTTAGTATTCACACTGTAACCCTTTGGCTGCTTAAGCCTATATATTGTAATCCCCTCTGTAATCCTATTATCAATGAGAAACACTCCAGCTTTCATATTGCAACACTTCTTGTATAAGGTTTGATGGTAAAAACTTGTTCACAAACTCCATGCCATATTGATTGGCCGATTGGGGCACATAAGGTTCAACCCAACGTTATTAATAATTTATTTGGTCTATGGCTCTATGCATCAATGCATGATTCGAGCTTAGAATTTGAAACTGGGGTTATTATTTATCACAGTTCCAATGAGAAGGCACATAGGCTCCCTAAGGCACTAGGTGCAACCTAAGCAGCCAGCTTGCCCTGTTTACACGCTAGGAGCTATGTGCCACCCTGCCACTTAGCCCTCACCAAGAACTTTTGGAATATCCCTCACCACCATTGCATAAGCGATGATCAACCTGACTATCGCCCATCAGCTAATTTAGAAAGTTAACAGCCCCCTTCCAAGGTCAAGGAGTAAGCCAACCAAGACTAAAACATAAGAAAATTATCATATCAGCAAACGTATGTGTTTATAGTGTTATAGTAAGGCTAACCTGGGGAACTATATGCTGCATTGCCCATTCAGGGCTGAATTCCTCTGCCAAACGCTTCAAATTGTTGGCAGCAGCATCTCTGATTGAGAAAACCTGAAATCAAATGTAAGATTTTTTAATCATTATCAGATTACATAAGATCATACTTATGATAAAAGGCAGACATCCGAAATTAAACATAACTTTAAAAAAAAACTGAAGTGTGACATTAGTTCATAAAATTGTTACTGTACCTTATCTTCTAACCATTGCATGCAAAGTGCCCCCAACTTGTCATCAAAAAATCCAACACCTAATTGGCTTGCCAACAAAGGTATGTACTCAATTATGGCAAGCCGAACTCTCCAATGCCTATCTTCAGCAAGCTCTACAATGGCTGGTAGAAGTGATTGCGACAGCAAGTCGATTCCAATAACCTGTAAAAAAATAATATGGGAAAGCTAGCAAGTCAGCTTACACCTGGAAACAAATAAAGCAAGAAAAGCTAATGTTGCTCAACAGTTGAGATGGCTCAAAAGCATGGGATGTTGAGCAAAGATTAGTATTTTACGGATTATTGCTCTTGTAATAGAAGTCTAAATGTCCAATTATGAGTTTTCCCTTATTTTTTTCAACTTTGTCATTTTACCCTCACTTTTTAAAACCGAAGGCACCATTTACCCCTATTTTTTTACTCTATAAGATGGAGCCAAAATAAATGAAAAAAAAAANATAAGATCCCAACATGGTATAATGCTGCAGAATGATGTCCAATTTTTTTGTCAAAANTTTCTGTAAAGTGCTCATAAAAGTAGGGATAATCCCACAAAGGCAAAGTTGCTCTAAATTGACACTGTTAAGAGCTTTAACAGAGAGATTTCGTTATTCGGGCCTTAATTAGTTGGGTAAGCCTCACAGGATTTGGGACTTAGTTCTCATGCCTTTCAAAATATGACACAGATTGCCCTTTGATGCCTACGAGTTCTCCATTATAAGTCTCCTCTTTCTCATTTCCATCCTTTTTTTCCTTATTTATTTTTCCTTCTCATCTATACTAACCAAATTGCCCTCTGATAGAGCCAGATTGGATCCTTTTCATCCTTCTTCTCCTTCCCTGTTATTTTCTTTTTCATACTGATCTTGCCAGAGCAGAGCACGGCAGCACCATTCATGGCTGCCTGCCGCTCAATGCCAGAGCCTAAATTCTCTCTTTGTTCCCTTCACATCCATGCCTACAGCGGGATGTCGTCATCTCCAGCACTCCATCCAGCCACCAAGCAAGCAAGCAAGCAAGCAGTACAGCACCACCCCTCCAATCGCTAGCACCAGTAGATCAGCTCCTCATCTGTTGTTCTCCACCATGAATCGCTGCCTTGCTCCATCCAGCCACCAAAGCAAACAAGCAAGCAGTAGAGCACCACCGCTCCAATCGCTAGCACCAGCAATCCAGCTCCACATCTGTTCTTCTCCGGTTCTCCCCCTTTTTCTTCTGCCCCATGAACCACTGCCTTGCTCCACATCCTGAATACCAGCACCACCATGAATGCTGGGGGCGGAGGGAGGAAGATGTTGTCCTGTGCGTGGCGAAATCAAAGGAGGAAGTTGCATTCTTGCATGACCAGGATAACGGCACCTTCGTTGCCGAGAGACCGAGATTCCATGGAGATGATTCAAAATGCATATATTGACATCCATTTAGTTGGACTGACTTCACTAGATTCCTAAGAAATAATCTGGAACTTGATTCCAATAATATGATCTGAAGTAAATAAACAGAACTTATAGAGAAACTACGTGCCAGGAACTTGGTGCATGGGCATGATGCCATGCCAACTACACAACTTGTAAGTGCTGATAATTGTGGACCAAGCAGAAAAATTTTATACTTTAAATCACATAGATTGACAGGGTGGCAAATCACTGACCTGGTTAACTTGATCAAGTTTACTTATTATGTTGAGTCGAACATCAGGGAACTCATCCTTCAGCAAAGAAAGAAAAATGGGAAGAAGTTGTTCAATAGTGGCATCCTACAAAAGGTCAAAGCTTGGACTGTCAGCACTATCAAAGAACAAGTAGGTTAGTTTTTAGCAGTAAATCTGTATGTAGTAACAACAACAAAAAATAGCAGTACTGCTGTATAGTAACAAATACCAACAAAATAGTTTAAAAAAACAAATAACAACAAAATAATTAGTACCAACATCCTAATGAAATGGAAGGGTTCATATCTGCATTCAAATTATAAAAAGAGAATGATTCGTATAAAATTATTTTTATTCATTAACAGAGATGGATATGAAAATGAATGTTAAAAAAAAGGCAACAGAAACCAATAGACAAGAAAAGTTTCTACAAAAAAAGGAAATTGGATTCAGATGTAAAAGTTGAATAGCATACTCCAAAATAACCTATCTAAAATTCACCACCTAAGGAGTACCAACAAAGGCCATTATACAGCCATGCAGGCACATATCATGTTAGTTTCTTCCACAAAACTATGCGAGTTAATTTGAAGCTATTCAACAAAACAACTGAGAACTTATTTGACTGATTGGTCATTGGTGTAATTCTTCATCAATGCAATGTATGCTTTCTCTGATATAACTCATACCTTTCCCAATACAGGAGCCATTCCCATAATAACTGAAGCCAAAGCTGAACGAACATGCTGAGATGAATCTGATGATAGTTCCTGCAGGGACAACTGGCACAAGTAAGCCCTCTGAGAATTAGCAGTACAGAACTGAACTAGCTTTTGTGTGACACTTGGACACACCTTGACACATGGAAGAATATATTGGATTGCAATTTCTGGGCTTAATATCTTGCAGAATTTTGTAACTTTTCCTGCAGCCGCGATCCGCACTTCAGCCTCATTGTCACGAAGGAGGCGAACATATGCTTGTACCAGATCAGCGCTATAAGAAAATGATTTTGATGGTAAGAAGTCCAGCATTATTTTGCTTAACCTTCCAATTTATGTCAAAGCTCCATTTCTGACATCAAGAAAGATTCAAATAATACCTCGTGGGCTCAGGACCAACAGCTTCACATAATTCATACAATTGATTTGCCACCATGTAGCGCACACGCCAAGATTTATCCTTAAAAGGATGATAAAAAAGTATAAAAGTATAAACAATCCAAATCATGTAGGGTAGTTGATGAAACTTAGGACAATCTTACAATCAAGTAATTTTATGAGAATCAATATCCATAAATTTACAAGCCACCTGAAGTGTGGAAATTATACCTGAGAGAAATTTACAATAACTGGAAGAATATGTGCTGCACAATCTTGGGGCTCCAACAACTTCCCAAGAGCAGCACAACCCTCAACTGCCAATAGTCGAACTGAATCTTGGTCTGAGTTAATAAGTCAGAAAAAGTTTATTGTCAGAAGATGCAACCAGTGTTCGAATGTGACTAAACATACGCCCAGATGCACTTAAGCATGAATCAGAGGCCCAATGCATCGTTTAGGCCCTAGGCAGACAATTAAATGTTGCAGTGCAGACGTGTGGCCAGGCAGGCAGTAGCGCAGAAAAAAAGAGACTGGGATGCCAGGAGAACGGGCAGGAGGAAGAAAAACAGAGCATGAGATTGAAAAGGGGTGGCGGCTAGGGTTGCCACAAGGAATCTGTTGCTCCTTGCGTCGCCACAGGCCCCAAGCTACTGGAGCATGGAGGAAGGAGTGTAATGAGATTGGACAGTGCAAACATTCATAGCCTTCTCCTGCCACCATTCATAGATTCCTCGCCATGACGCCACTAGCCTATCACTGTCGCGAATAAGGTGATGAGATTGGGGAGAGACCAAGAGAGATGACAGGCAGAGGCTATGCCAGTCATGTAGAGTTAGTTTCTGGGAATAGGGCAGGATGAGGTGCAGATCACCCAGTAATTGCAGCCCATATCATGGGGAGAGCCCAGGTATAATGCGTTGAGAATAGTATAGGAGTAGCACAAATGTTATTTTATTTTTAAGGAACGAGTTTCCAACCCTTGGTATTGTAAAAGTGTGACATTTATCCATCATGTTTCAATTGGTGCAAGACAAACCCTTAACTAAATAAGAGCACAAATCATCCCACCTCGGCTTAAAAACAGTTCCATGCCACCTGCCAGCGATTTAGATCATATAAAAGTCTAACAAATTACTGCTTAGCAATACCTTGCTGAATCAAAAATATATATATAATGCCCATCCAATTTTAAACCTTATGACAAAATCATGTAGAATACTAGAATTGAAGTTGAACACGCTCTACCATCTCGCACAACCTGCCACGCGCTGAGAAAGATGAATACCAGTGGCATGATGATCATGATGAATAGCACGACCCAGGTGACTCCCATCTCTTTCCTTCAATGCCATCATGGCCTCCGTAGACAAAGTTAGCAAGGGTTAGGGTATGGCCGTATGGGGAACAAAGGAGAACGAGGGCTTTTTATGTAGAGAAGTTGTGAAATTGATTTTTCCAGTGTGGCCAAGCAGTCAGAGGCACTAAACCATTGTTAAGCCAAGGAGGGGATGATTAGCACACTAGTTTCGTTTTTTAGGAAGTTGATTTGCACCAATTAAAACATAAGGGATGAAAAACATACTTTTCCCTTGTTTGTATTACCTGATGTAACGATTAGGCACATTTAATCGATGCTAGGCGTCATTGGTGCTAGGCAGTGGCCTAAAGCCTGCCTAGCACCTAGCTTTCTTTCAAACCTTGTATACAACTGATGGATTTGAATAAACTATTTCAGATAACAAGACTTTTATCATTGCAGGATATTAAGAATTTATCTTCAACAAGTAAAAAGTGAAAGCGGCCCAACTAACCAGTCCAACCAAAAGCCCGAGCTAATGGAACGGGCTAGGGGTTCTANCCCCCCCGCACGCGCAGCTCACGTGGCGCAGACGGCAGCCTGTGGTGCAGCGTGGGAAATAGGGTGGCGCAGCGGAAATGTGGAACCTGGGGCTCGAACTCGAGACCTCCTGGCTCTGGTACCATGAAAGCGGCCCAACTAACCAGTCCAACCAAAAGCCCGAGCTAATGGAACGGGCTAGGGGTTCTANAAAAGCTTGAAGAAAATAAAAGGAAAAGTTTGCTGCTGAGTTTTAATATAAAGCATAGCAAAGTTCAAGCATTTTCAATCCAAAGGAATGCTGATGATCATTAGTCATCATACAAGTTGTATAATAGAAATGACATTTTAAACATCACTTTGTAAGTGAAGGCTTTGCATGAGTGCTTGTTTAGATGTTCTAATATTCAGGGTAACATGTCCACATATACTAAAGTAATTGAAGTGTCAAGTATTCCTACCATTCCAACAACAAAATTATATCCGAATATATAGAGGCATCTCTATTTTATAATTTTACCAATAATACAACTAAGTTTAAAACTTATAAACACCCCAGTCTTTTACATCTCAATGTCTTTCTTCTTTGATGGAAATAGAGTAACCATGCAACAAGATAATATGCACATCACTACTTCCTCTGTCCCAAACTGTAGGTCGTTTTGGCTTTTTAAAATTCATAGATTTTGTTATGCACATAGATATACACTATGTCTACATTCATAGTAAAATCTATGAACCTAGAAAAGCCAAAACGACCTACAATTTGGGACGGAGGAATACATCATAACCAATTTGCACAGCAAGTCAGGTTAAAATATATATTTGTATGAAAATAGGTAACAACATATTGCAATGAAAAAAAATGATATCCCGTTATACATGTGGTAGATAGATTACAAATTAGATGGAAGTATTACGTACAGAAAAACTAACTGCTAAAAGAATATTAAAGACTTCACAGTAGCCTGAAATATGTATTGAGCAACAAATACTCCCTCCTTCCATCTTTATAAGGTACAGTCAAACTTGGCATGGTCTCCCAATATGCACTTTGAACATTCATCTATTTTATGTTATATTGAGTATGATTATAAATTCACTATTGTTAGAGAGTATATTACAAATTAACCATATCAAAATTGTATTACAAAGTTAAAGATTATTGATCAAATTATTAGTAAAAGTTGGAAAAGTTTGACTATGAATATTTCTTTGTGCCTTATAAAGATGGAAGGAGGGAGTATGAAACTAGTGTGAAGTTGGCAAAACATTAATAGTTAAAAGGCAGACAGCAAACAATAAAAGTAATTCAAATGATTCTTAACAACATGTTGACAACAAAATTAAATAACTAAGTGAAGATGAATAAGTAGTTAGCGCACACAGAACTGTTGCTAATCACACAATAAAAAAAACAAATAATATAATAAAATAGCAGTAAAATGTCCGCGGGATGTACCATCTTGTGTTAGATCATCAAATATTGACATGATTTCTGTCTTCAAATGATTTTGTTCAACTGTTGCAGAAAACTTTCCAAGATTGGATGCAGCAGCTCTTCTCACCATAGGCATGTCATCTTGGCATAATTGACCATAAATAGTCCTTAATTCTGCCTTCAGTGGTTCAGATGCACTAGGATAGGCAATATGAAAAAGGCCACATGATGACACTCGAGCTGTGAACCACTCACCCGCCGCTAATCTCTGAATTGACCAAGTATGTTCGATTCATTGATCAAAAAAATATGGAAAAAATTGCAGTACCCAAATGACCAAAGGAGATGAAAGATATAGAACTAAAATGAAGTGATCTTGTTTGCTATGCTTTTGACAACTAAAACTATTTTTAAACCCATAACTGAAAATTTAAGAATAACCAATATGCACATGTCGAAGACTAGTTTCCTAAAAGGTTAATAATAACTTTTCAACTAATGGAACCAGCTAAATGATTATTATAAACCACAGCCCAATACTATAAACAACAAATGATGATTGTTGTTGACAACAAAAAGGTAAGAAAATTAGTTGTTACAACAGGTATATTAGGTGAAACATTAGTTCATTAACAACCAACATAGTAACAGACGTCCAAACTACATTTTGTTAATTTGAAGCCTTTATTAACTTGTAAAAGAGAATGTAAATTACAAATTCATGAACATGTTCAATAAGTATCTGCATAGTGTTATGACGCACCAGCCATGAATATATATATAGGATTTTAAAAATTGACAGATGCACAAGGCAAATAGATTTATGTTTATTTCCATTAAGACATATATAACTACTACTTCAGCCTAATCAATGTGGATGCTTCTTTTTCTTGCCATTTACATCACAATGTACATGAAAGCTGGAAATATATTAACAATAAACATGTTCCTCATACCTTTACAGCAGGAATGAACCAGTCCACGATATCACTTTCATTCATCTGTGCTCCAATCCGGCACAGTGATTCAACAGCCTTGTCTCTGACGCAGGTTTCCTCCACAGTACACAATGTTTCTAGTGGTGGAAGCAAGACATGTGCATGCTCTACCCCTCCAACATAAGGAATAAACACACCCAACTCTTCCGCCATTGCAAGAAGCACCTCATCTTCGTCATCATTGTTTTCACTAAGGAATGGAATCAGCTCTTTCCTTGTTCTTTCTTCACCCAATGCCCGGGCAATCGTAGAAAGTTTTCTAATGGAGTTCAAGCGCAACTGGAGATCTTCATTTTTCAGTTCATCGATCAGTACAGCAATCGGGTACAGAGGCTCATCTATCATAGCCATTATGAGGTTTTGTAAGAATATTTTCAGCTGCAAAATAAACCAAAAGGCACAAAAATAAATTTGGTGTGAAAAAGGAATATCATATTCACAATTTATTAGGCGACCAAATTAAGGAAGGAAATTTTATGGCTTTATCCCCTTCAATAAACGGATACAAGGCCTATGGAACTTTTGAACAACATAACATCGCAATCATTTGTCGCATTTAACACTCCAGGACGGTTTAAATAAAAATATCAACCACCGACTGTGTGCAACAATGTGAGGAGCTTCCTACCACTTTAGACAACACGGATCCCAGGCAATCCGTTATCATGCAACGTTGGACTGTCAGGTGTCCAGCTGAGCACCCAAAACTATACAAGAATATTAACACGCTTGCACATGTACGATTTGGGGCGGCTGCCTGCACAGTCCAGGTTCAATGAACCCGGAGTACCCCTGCCGGCCGCGCCGTAGGCCCTTCCCGCCTGTTGTTGTCCGCCCCCCAGGCCGGCGGCGCAAGAGCGCCTCGCCTCGCCACACCCTCGATCTGACACCCCGCCGTGCATACCGCGCCATCAGACGCTCCTTTATGCCCGCCGGTCATGGAGACCTCCCCTGAAAACCTCGTCCCGAAACCCTAACCCTAACCCAGCCACTAAAATGCACAAATTCGATAGAGGGAGGGGAGGAGGGAAGAGGACTCGCCTTCCGGTCGTCTACCGCTACCCACCAGAGCTGGGCGACCACGAATCGGAGAGGAAGAGAGAGCGGCAGAGCTCGTGCGGGGAAGAAGGGGCGCAGCTATGGTCGTGGAGAGACCGGTGGAGCTTTGTTGAACAGAGAGGAGTGAGACCACCGTGCGGGTGCAGAGGGAAGAAGGGGGGTCGTAGCCAAGCCGGGCTAATCTCGCGTGGGCCGGTACCGTGAATTCGGCCCAAACATCGCATTCTATAGAAAAATCCCGGGTTATATTGTTTTCAAATTGAAAATACACATTCACCTTTTGACGGAACATTTCCAACAAATGAGAAAATAGTGACCTTGAAGACCGTAATGGTGTTAGTGGTCTTCAAGTTCTACTGTTTCACATTATTATGATGAACATTTCCAACAAATGAGAAAACATTGTTCCTACATAGAAAAAAAAAATCAATGAGCGAATAGGAATAGGGTAACTAAATGTAACAAAAAATGTCATGATTCGATGGAAAAGCAAAACAAAGTTGTTCCAAGATATAAGCATACCGGCTAGGCAAGCTCAGACGTAGTAGTTTTTACTCTACAAAATCCACGTCTTTGTGGGGTAAAACGTGCCTTCGCTGTAACAACTATCTGTTTTAGGGACATCAGTCCCCGTACAGGTATAACACGGTACATGGTAGCTTTTTCATGCAGCTTTTTTCTAGTAAAAAAAAA
>JAZFNS010020000.1:17867168-17878133 GCA_037127165.1 Alloteropsis angusta | reverse complement strand
TCTCTCTCTAGCAGTCTACCTCCAACCAGGCCAAAACTTCACTCTACAATAACAAAATCCCGGGGCCTTTTAAAGGAGCAAGCAAAGACATTAGAAGTGGAGAGAGAGAGGCAGAGCAAAGATCGAGAGCAGGGAGCAAAGAGAGCTAGGCGTGATGGAGGTGATGGTGCCTGTCATGGCGCCAAGCGCGCCGTGCAGCCCAAGAACCTCGGGCATCGGTGGCGGCGACCACCTCCCGGGCTACTGCTACTTCTTCTCCAGCGCCCCGACGAGCCCGTCCAGGGCGAGCTACGCCGCGGGGGACGCCTCGCCGGGCGCCGACGAGGCCGCCACGTTCGACTTCACGCTCGGGTTCAGCGGCCAGCTGCAGGAGGCCACGCCGACGCTCGCGGCCGCCGACGAGCTCTTCGAGGGCGGCAGGATCCGGCCGCTCAACACGCCGCACCCGAGCATTCTGCTGGTCGACGACACCTCCTCGTCGTCCTACTCCTCCGCCGCCTCCACCGGCCCTTGGTCCCCGAGACGAGCCGGGGCGGCGCCGCGCGGTGGCGGGGATCAAGCGGAGGCGTTGGAGAGGGGCAGGTCCGGCAGGCCCGCCGCCCCTGCCTCCGCCGCCTCGTCGTCGTCGCGGAGCAGGAGAGCCACGCGGTCTCTCTCCCCGTTCAGGGGCGGCGGCATCGAGGACGACGAGTTCCCTTCCTCCCCGCCGTCTCCCCGGACCTCCATGATGCGAGGCTGCGGCAGCGGCAGCAAGAAGTGGAGGCTCAAGGACCTGTTCCTCTTCCGGAGCGCGTCGGAGGGACGCGCCACCGGCGGCGGGAGCAAGGACCCGCTCTTCAAGTACACCATGCTCTCCTCCTCCACGTCATTCTCCCAGCAACAGCCTCCGACGAAGATCAAGAGCGGCGACGGCAGCGCGTCCATGCGGAAGGGGAGGGGCTCCACGGCGTCGGCGAGCGACATGCCGTACACCATGAACCGGGCGGCCGCCGAGGACATGCGGCGGCGGACCACGACGCCGCTGCCGTTCCACCGGAACAGCCTCTTCGGCTACCTGCGATCCAACCCGGCGATCCACAGCATCAGCAGGAAGCTGGGCAGCCACTCCTCCTCCAATCGCGGCAGGCCGACATGACAGACACACACGCACCTTCGTCCGTCGCAGCATGCACGCACGCACGGCGCCGTCGTGAAATCTTGACGACGATGCAGAGAACTGAAATGGCCACCGGAGAAGCGTCGCCATTTTACCTTTCCTTTTTTTTTCTTGGCTTAATTTTGCTGCGTATTCGTTCGTTTCATGTAAACCACAAGGTTTCCATACTATAGTACTGTAGATATGTACGTAGTACACGGTATTCTCAAGGAATTTTGGACAAAAAAAATATCAGTACATTTTCCTCTGATCCATCCATACGGTTCGCTCTAAATTTAATTCCCTCTAAAATCTCCGCAGAGTAGTAGTATTGCCTTCCATCAGAGCGGTCTGATCCCGTCTGTGTGCGCGCCTGATCGCGACACGTGTCCGGATTAGCCAACCAAATTTTCCTCAAAAAAAATTAGCCAACCAAATCCTGCATCGGTTCGCGTATTAAATCAGGGAGATGCAGCTCATCAACATGGGAACACTGTTACGAGATTCCATCGGAGGCACATTTCAGATGCGGCAAGATCGGTTTTGTGGCAAATTGCCCATGTCCCTGAGCTGTGCCTGCCGTACTATAATGCTTTTCTAGCGCTGCAAACTGTCACAACTGTTTCATTAGGTTACTGCAGGGACGGAATAATCTGCGTTAAGATAAGCTGGGGGATCTGACATTCCCAGATTAAAAAAAAATGCATGGATGAGAGTCTCGTTGAAGTGATCAGAAAGTGCAAATGTTTAGTGTAATGTATTGCTCCTTTTTGAATGTGATGCAAGCAACTGCATCACCCATTTGCCTCTTCTTGGATTCTCATCTGAATTTTCCCCTTGCATGCTTTTTTTAAAGGTTTTATTATCTGGAAGTGACCAATTCGGCACCTCTGTGGGACTGTGAAGATCAAATGACCCAGTAAAATTCTGAGGTTACTACATCATGAGTGGACATCTTGATTCTTCATTCTTGGCATGCGTGAGAAAGGCAGACATGCAAGGGACTGATGATGCCTGTGCTTATTACAAGTACTAATCAGTAGAACCCTAGGTCGCCTGCCAGCTGTGAATGTTCTCCAGGTCAACACCAACCAACAGGTCCTGCATCAACTTTTTTACAACAAACTTGTGCGTGGTATACACTGTTTATCAATTGGGCAACTTGTGTTAGGAACAGTCAAGAACAACAGGTCCCCACTCCATCCATGCGCCATATAGCTAGTTACATGTCTTTCAAATCGGTAGCATGTTTGGATACAATTGGCATGATCTCCCGACCGAGGATATACACTTGCTTCAACTTGGTGCTAGTTTTGGATACAACTGTATCCTAAACTTGTATATATAATGTATTCCCTCTATTTCACAAAAGATATCATTTTAGATTTTTAGATACATTGTTTTTCTATGTACTTAGGGTGTTTAATTGGTGAAAAGTAGTGAACATTTTCACACTGACAACCATGCTCTTTCTCATAGGATACGCTTCTCAATATGAAAACTTTTCGCCAACTTTCACCAATTAAACACCCCCTTAGTTTAGATCCTATGTACTCTCAAAGATTGGTTTATTGGACCCTTAAACTCCCACAAGCTTCACAACCGTACACACTTACTCTATCCATATAGGAAAATGAAGTCGTTTTGAGATTGTTTTAAGTCAAATGTTTTAAACGTTAACTTTAAATATTTTTATATGTTAAGTGTAGAAATATGAAAATGATATGAGTATATTAGTATTAAAATATTTCAAAAATTACTTTTTAAATATATTTTTTAAATATTTATAGTAAAAATATTAGTCAAAATTATGTTTTGTAGACCATGTCAATCTTCTAAACAAATTCTTTTCCTATACGGAGGAAGTACTCATACACAATATCATAAAATGATTACTTATCTTGGGACTCCAGATAACAGCATGTCAACATCATGACTACTAGGCATTCAGAGATTCGCCCCACATATTGTATTTGTGTGGCATCACAACTATGATTTTTTTTGGATACAGTATGCCGAATAGCCTTAATGACTCGTTATACACACCATACACTAGGGCCAGTATTAAAAAGAGCAAGATCACGGAGGTGGAGACATCCCATGGATTTCATAAGTGCTAGAGAACAGAATAGAGAAGGAGGCTTCAAACTTCAAACCCCGGCTGCTAGGTGGAATTGCCGGATCTCTCCCCTTGGTTAGTCAGCGCCATGATAGCTCCCTTGGTTCACTAACAACTTGACACCCATCATTTGTACCACCGTTTAAAACCAAAACGTAAAACAGGAGCACATAGCTTACGAATGTACCTACTAATCGATCCAACTCCAGCACCAGTCCAATCTACATTAAACTCTTATATCAATAAAACACGCACACTCTTATGCGGTTAGCTAAAAAAACTCCAGCACCAACCAAAAGAACAAAAAATAAGTTTCAGTATGTACCTGTGAATACATTAAAACCGTGTCCCCTCTCATATAACACGTTTATCAATACTATTTTTGACAACTTTCCGAACTAAACACAGCCAAAATACAAACACAAACAAATTAAAATCAAAACCCCAATCCATCAAGCGTGGGGAAGAGGACTGTGGTCGGGTCCAATCCGGCCGGGCAGGGCAAACAGTTAATTATAGACCAGGCTCCCACAGTTTGACGCGATCTGCATGCTGCATGCCAACCTTTAGTGCCGGCTGCGAGGCCACACCCGGCCCATGGCCTACACCACGAATCCACGATATGGTCGCACATGCGCATGCATGACACGACCCTCCCCTCGTAGCTCCAAGCCTCCAAGGGCAGCTCATTCCCTGTCCCGAAGCTTTACAGCACCTGTTACTGTACCATGGATTCCTTCTGTTGGGTGGAGTACCGGGCAGGAAAACCAAAGCGCCGTAGCCCCGCGACAGATGGATTGCCTATACGGCTACATGCTACTGTAGCCATCCAGATCTCATCGGTTTGCTATTGGGGCAGCAAAAGTCAAGTCACACGGCACAGCAACATGCGTTGTCGCGGCACATGAGATGGCAAGAACCCTAGGAAACATGCATGGCAGCAGATGACGAGTTGCCGAGTTGGGGAGCAGCTGAGCCAACCGGTTGGTAGTACAGGAGAAAGACCGTGTTTAGTTCGGCAAGCAGTCCGCACCGTAAAAATAACGTATTTAAAATGTGTTTTTTTCAATAAAAACTTGCCACAATTTCGCAAACTAAACACAGCATGTATTTGCCAACTCAAAGCTCAGTGCCCCACCTGCAAAGTTGATTGCTTGCTAGGAGTAGAGTAGAGCTGGATCGATTGCGTCGCGTCCTGTTTTTCTACGAAACCACCGCAGTCGTCGCCATGAGCGAGCTGGAAGACCAAATCCAAGCAAATACTCCATGTGCCGTATTAGACAGACAACGAGCTGATTATGCTGACAAAGGGTCATCAGTTTTTTTTCAAAAAATAAATAAAAGGATAACCTTTTATCTTACCATGTTCAACCATGGATTCAGTAGCGCACGCATACAGAGGTGTTTGGCGATGACAAGGGGTTACAAATATAAAACTGTACGCATGCATATACATGTAGACGTCTGTATGATACTGATATGGTAATGACTCGTATCTACGACCGGGCACTGGCCGAAGCCCGAAGGCCCCGGTGGTTCCGGTTGGTGCGCCCGTGCGGCCGTGCCCGTGTGAAACCAACCGCGCGGTGCAGAGCAGAGAGGATAGCAGAGGCTGAGCAGAGTCGGAAACATTGACCCCATTTCAACAAGCAGACAGAGGGCGTGGCACGCGAGTACGTGCGGCTACGCCGGATCAGTCAGCGGTCAGCACGTACACCTCACACCCTCTGACCGACGACTCGTCTACAGACGGCCGCCCCGGGTCCCCCGACGCGAGGAAAGGTCCGCGACTCGTGGTCGCGAGCCGCCTGGCCGCGGGCCTCGTGCTTCACAAAAACATGCCCGCTACGAATGATGGCTCCGATTTGACGGGGTTGGACCCTCGACTATTGGTGGGTGCACCGGGGCCTGGTTTGGAATTTGGGGGTGATCTTGTCACCGCGATTTGAATCCCAAATAAATCTCTCAGAGGTGTTTAGACGTAGAAAATTAGTAAAATTGGGTAAGATTGTTAACATTGAAAAACGTATTCTGTGAAAGATACATGAATGTCAGCGTGAATTTTTCCACCAACTTCATACATCTAAACACCCCTCCAACTGGCAACCTGTAAGAAGATTCTGGGATGGTTTACTCGGTTCAAATTTTAAAACAAAGAAGGAGGTGAAGTGTCAAGTGTCGGATACTTGACGAGAGGTTAGAACAACGGCGGGCAAATGGACGGGAGATACAGATGGAGAAGTGACACGAAAACCTGATGCCGGCGCCGACCATCTGCTACCATTTCCTTGTTGGTTTCTTGGGGCTTTGGGCAGGTGCACATCGGCACATGCACGGCACATGGAGATGTTAGCGCCTTGCCAACAAGGGTGTTTGATGCGGATCTCCTCAGGGAAACACAAGGGTTTAGTTCGATCAAACTTACACAAAGGACGTAAGACTACCAGACTGTAAAAGCACATTTGGACTTTGAAACGGACGAAGTCAATAGGCAGGTAATAAGTTCTCTCATGTCACCAAAGAAAGATCACGTGTCATAAATCGTAACCGGGTCTTAAGATTAAGATCTCACTCAATCTAGGCTATGTACTGGCAAGTGGCAATGGTGGATTTGCAGGACTGAAAATATTTCTAGTGTCTGGTTTATTGACTGGCCTTACTGCTGTACTTACCAGAGAAGGTACGGGGGTAAGCGAATTGGCATAATTTTGGATTTCATTCGGATTGCCAGCTCAAATTTCAGAAAACATTGGTGCACAGACATCAGAAACCACCTATCGGTTCAATCTTGCATGCCAATTCCAGGCTTACAGCTACGAACTCAATCAACAAATAGATGCTGATACCTCTAAAGCATTCATGTTTACCTTCAACCTTCCCTGACCAAAGCACACCAAGCTGGCATGCCCTGATATTTCCTTAGCCATCTTATGCATGTATCGGAAGGCCCTTGCATCGCAATCACGGTGGTCACTCGAGTGAATTAGTGGTAGTACTATATTTCCAGCACACCCTGCAGAAGTGCAAAGAAACCAAGTCCTTTAGTCGGTCATAACTCATAAGTGATCAGATGGTTAGTACGAGAAAGGTGCAGAATTAACTTGGCAAATGCAACAAAATGGCATTAATTAATGAAAAAAAGCAAGACGATATGTCAATATGTCTTACCACCAATGCAACGATCAAAGTGCAGCTAGCATCAAACCAAACTGCCTTATCGATGAAAACCAGTACCACTAGGATATCTGAAACGAGGCACAACATATGGGGCCTCAGGATGAGGATGGTACACTGTTTGTGGCATGTTGGGTGATGGAAATGCTACCCTGTGATTTGGTGGTGGCCCCCTAAAATATGCAGGTGCATGTGGACCAGTTGTAGCTCCAATTTGATGTTGGAACCCCATTGCACGATTCTTCTCCCTGTTGTCATTGCATAGAGACCTGCTATGGCCAGTAAGAATGCTCTTATCTAGGTGGGCACGATTTTTCTTTTCCCTCTTACCACCAGTGCATTTTTTCCGATAAGGCACTTGGGACCCTTCTTTCTTAGACCTTTTACTAGGCAGATCAAACTTGGAGGATTGTGCAGCACGTTTTTTGCCTTTACTCGCTTCAGTGATATTAGGCCTTCCAGATCGTGACTTGTGCTTTTCTGTTTCCATTTTTTTCTTGCCCTTAAGAGCTAGGTAAGATAGATTAAACAATGGAATACAGTTAATTAGGTTGAACAGACAAAACTGAAGAAATGGGCCTGAAAACTGAAATAATCATAAAGACTTGCAGCTTGGCTCAATGTCTAACAAAACAAATGCAATAGTGACCCAGAGCTCACATTTTTCACAGAATAGTTGCTAATTAGAGCACATATTCACAAGAACAAAAGATGCTTCATTGCCACAAAACAGCAAGCATGAATCATTCCATGAATATGAAAAGATACAACATTCCTTAGCAGGTAAGAAGTTTATGAATACATCTTTTCTTTTTAAATTCAGGGAGCCTAGAAATTGAACATGTTACTCATTTTACTGCCCCCTATACTGACCTTCAGCCCAGTGATTCAGAATTTTTCTTGATTCCACATGAGAAATAGCTGGCTCTGCATTGGACCTCTAAAGCTTCCAATGTCAATTAATAAACCAACAACAAATCAGACTTTACAGCCTACTAATTACTAGATATAACTAAAAGATGCTGTAGCTTCGTGTAACATAAAAATCATTATAATCTAGCAAGGTGTTAACGTCAAACAATAAAACTATAACCTGTCACATTTGATGAGTGTGATCTAATATATATGTAAATATGCAATATCATCAGACATCAAGATTACTAACGGTGATTTGAGATCTCAAGCAAGTGCAGACAAGAAGGCCAAGGGCAATGTTAATTAATACAGATATAAAACAATCTTGAGAATGGAAGTTACTGTTTCCCGCAGACTTAGGTCTATTCAAAGCACGAACACGCCTTGCATCATCTCCTCTGCTGTGCTTCTCTTCTAGAACCTTCACCCTTTCTGCTTCATTTGCCCAAGGCTAGATATAAGACAAACAAATGATGTGAATGGATTTAAAAATCACACAAGGCCATATGGGCAATGTTGATATAAGGTGCAAGGAATAAAAACATCATCTAAGAAATGTGTAGATATCCTTCAGATGAGAATTGCAAAACTGAGATTCATATCTCATCTCTATCATTATATGATACAAGGTATAAAAACATAAATTGATAAATATGTAGATATCCTTCAGACGAGAATTGTACAACTGAGATAAATTTCACACATCTCATTTCTTCTATCAATAATTCAATATATGATACAAGGCATAAAAACATGTTTGAGAAATGTGTAGATAATCATCTGGATATATGAAAGGAATCATTCATATTCAGACATAAAAAGTTTATTTTTTCTTCTAGAAGCACAAGGTTTCCTGTAGTTCCATTACTGTGTACAAAGGTTCAACACATAAACTGCTAGAAACAGTATTGTAAAAGTGAACCTGCAATGTATGGCCATTACTGACCCTGCTAACCAGTTCCATTATCCAATAACATTTGAGAGTTATATCACCACATGGGATTGAACTCCTGATGGCAATATGGGTGTTACTTTTTTTAGCGTACGAGTGATACTTATGACCTACTCCCTCCATGTATATTATCAGTCCTGATATTTTAAGGATAGATTAAGGGTTAAGGGAAAAGACTTTGATGCCCCTCATTAATCGCCAGCCCAGGTAGAGTCATTAACAGATTCACGTTGTTCAGGCCGGCTTTTTAGCTAGCTGAGCAATTAATGCTTAGCGGCAAAGAATCAAAAGAAAGTCACAAGGAGAGAAAAGAGTAAACACGGCTGGATATGGAAGGGGTACAGAGGGATGCTTATAATCGTGTACATATGTTAAACACAGTGCTACATTTTACATGGATGTAGGGAGTAAGAGTAATAACAGCCTTAAGTGACAGAAAATAAGAGTGATAGTTTGAAGCGGACAGCTCTTGCAACCTGACGAAAAGTCATCATTCTGTATAGGTTGCGCCCTTTGACAAGCAACAGATGCAAAGGCGGTAATTTCCCAGCTCCTTTGCTCCAAAACACTTGAATCTATTTAATTGAACAAGTTATGTAATCTGTAAATGAACACCAAGCATCAGATGACACAGTAGTAAAAATTGTTCATCAAACCTTACCGTGAAAGTGTGTTGTTGCTTTTCTTTACCATAACTCTCCTTAATGACTTTGCCAGCTACTATACGCTTCCCTATACATTTTGCATGTCTTTTTCCACTGTCAAAGTTATCAGAAACTCTTCGTTACCATTTCAAAGAGGCTGCGATTACACAAATGCAGATGACTACCTTTTCTCATACACCTTCTGTTTGAATAGGACGGCATCACCCCTACAGACATCACCTGCATTGAGAGAGTATGATCATTGCCCTGGAAAATTCACCATGCAGTTAAATCAAAGTTTATTTCCTAGTAATACCACACCTTTACAGTTGATACTGAAGGATGACCGCGGATAAATTCTCTCTGGATCCCCATCTTTAAACCTATCAAAAGGGGCAAAAAAAAAGTATTATGTGTACCTTGTTCTTCTGAAAAATGTTGCATCTATACATCTAGGAAAATCAAATGAAGCAAGATTAAGGTCACCTAGCTAAGTGAACTCTCCTGTGTATAACAATGCCCGGTAAACATTGAAACAAAATATTGAGAGCAAACAAATGACACGGGAACTGGTGCTTTCTTAAATCGAATTCTGGTGGTTAAGAGACTGAGTACATGAGCGTCAAATGACTGAATAAACTCAGGGTTGTGAATGAGCTATTGAATTAACCTCCAATGAAGCACTATTCTGTCTACACAAGTGGTTATGTCCCCAGTTTGGCTAAGACCATTCTTCTTTAAATACGCCTTGCACTCCGCCAACTTAATCCCCTCTAGACTCCTCCCACCTACAGGGAAATCTTGCTTATCAGCTTATCCAGGGGTGGAAAACAGCTTAGCATAGAACAAAATGATTCAACTATGTTCACTCCTGAAACACACTGAGGTGAATGAGAATCAGCCGTATTACAAGACATGCTCAACATAATCTCAAACATGACAGGATTGCATCTAGCTCCATTTGAAAACCAGGATGTCTATTCTTTGGAGTTGTCCATAAGAAAAAGAAATAAACGATGGTTCAATACAACAGCAGTTACAAACCATACAAGCCGAGATAGGGGGGAAACGGGTTCTGACATAAGGAAGCTGTTCCTGCTAGTTTCTATTGCACACAAAGTCCAAAGAATTTTGGGGGTCATACTTAAAAGTGTCTAGAATGGAACATTTCTCCTGTTATCAGACGATCAGACTGGCAAACTGCCGCTGCATTTGAATTCCTACCACTCGTAGAATGACACAAATGCACAAACAACTCTGGTTTCCAGGTTTTACGTGCATCTAATTCCGTACCACGCTTCCACCATCCGAGATTATCTCATAGACACCTACACCTACTTCTGAATATATGATGAACCATCCGAACAGCAACTGAGAAAAATCAAAAGGAAAAAAAAAGGAAGAAATAAAAAGGGGGATCGCGGATATTACTGCTGAGGAGACCGGCGATTCTGTTGCAGGCAGCCTCGCTTCGATCAGCGCCCAATTGCTCAGCTTCAATCTCCGCCTCCTCCACTGATTCCTCCTCGCTGCCTTCCTCATCACCGGCCTCGCTGTCGCTGTCGCTGATGTCGACGAAGTCCTCGTCGCTCGTGTCCTTCTCTTCCCCCGATTCTGAATCCTCCTCCTCCTCCGACCTCGACTCTGACCCCGCCTCAGAGTCCGATGAGATGTCAATCGCCTTACCGCGGCCTTCCTCCTCCTCCTCCTCCTCTACCTCCACCACCACCGGCGCAGTGATGGCGGCGCGCCTCCGCGTTACCGGGGGCATCCCGTTGCTCGAGCGCAGAAACTTTCGCCCCGCCTCCTCGCCCCTCCGATTGCCTACCGCCCCCTGTCTTCCCCTTCCGCTTCGCCTCGAAATGGAATGGGATTTGATTTTGCCGTGTGGCGAAAACGCTTTGCCTCCCTGTCGTCGGCTGTCGCGACTCCTTAATTCGGGATATTTAATTTTTTGCCACCGTTCCGAACCGCCAGCATTCAAAAACCACTCTTACGGATGACCTAACATATTTGCCATTGGAGA
>JAZFNS010020000.1:17462249-17474468 GCA_037127165.1 Alloteropsis angusta | reverse complement strand
AGCTCAGTGCCCATGGCGAATTGCTGTGTGGTGCCGCAATACAATAGGCAAATTACAAACAAATAGAGTGCATGTCAAAGAGTAAACGCTGAACCAGAATGCCTAAAATGGCTTTGAAACTTCGAGGCCCAGCTACAGCGATCTATGAGCGATAAACGCCCAGGTACTCCTGGTGTTACTACCTCGCAAAATCAGCATCCAATTAGGACTTTAGGGCTTCACATATCATCAAAATAACTAGTAAAACATAAAGCTTCTCAGTATGAGTAGTGTGGAGTACTAGTGGGTAGAAACCTGGAGGGTGTACCTAGGAAGGGGATGCGGATGCCGAGGGCGCAGACGGCGCGGTCCTCCTGGGAGCGGCGGCGGCCGCGGTCGGCCGCCACGTGGCAGCCCACCGGGGAGCTCCCGCGCGCGCCGTCCCCCTCCTCCTCCCCGGCGCCCGGCGCGGGGAGCGTCCAGCGCGGGCAGCGCGCGGACTGGAACACCGCCGGCGCGCCGCCCTCCCGGTACACGGCCAGGCACGTCGCCGACTCGGCCGCGCAGCGCGGGGGCGACGCGAGGAGCGCGAGGAGGANGGAGGAGGAGGAGGGGGAGCAGGCCGCCGCGGACGGGGACGGGCATCGGCGACGGCGAATCGCCGGCGGCGGGGTGGTGCGCGGGGGGATGGTGGGCCTGGGCCCAGTACGGTGTCTTTCTTCGGGTTTTTTCCCCTCTTGCTAGTTTTTAGCAAACCATTTTTTTTCTAAACTTTAGANAAAAAAAAACTTTCAAACATATTTGCTAAAAGATGCTAAAAGGGATTTGCTAATTTTTAGCAATGGAGAAATCTCTAACAAGGGAAGAGGTGCTAAAAGGGATGCTTGTGCCCTTAATTCCACCATCTATCCCTGTCTTTTTCTCTCTCTACTCCTAAAAAGAACCAAAAGAGTTTTTTTTCTCATCTGGGGTACCAAATTTCNATCCTCCCGTGCGACCCCGCTCCCCCCTGGACGAACTTTCGTCGCCCACCCCCACCCCCACCCCCACCCCCGGATCTCGCGGACGTCCGCCCCGCGAGATCGCAGGCGACTTCGTCGCCCCCCCGGGATCTCGCCGACGAATCCCCCCTGCGCCGCCCTGAACTGCTTGCATGCGAGAGGCCTCCGTGCATCAACCGCAGCAGCAGCATCTCCGCCGCACGCCTGTCCTCCCTTCTTCCTTTCCCCCTCACACAACGGGGTCCTCCGTCGTGCGACCTTCGCACATCGCCGCCAGCACCCAATCCACCCAGGTCTCCTCCACCCGTATCCCCCCGTCCCACGGTCTCAACACCGGCAATGGCCCAGTTCGTGCTCTCCAAGTGCTGCGGCCTCGCTCGGCTCCGCCTCCGCGCCGACCGGGCCGCNCATTGCGGCAGCGTCGCCCCCAGCCGCGCTCTCCGCCGTGGCGCTGCCGTGCAGGCCCACACCCGTGGCCATCCACCGCGATTGGGCGCTCCGCGTCTCCCCGCCCACGCGCCTCACCTCGACCATCGAGGAGGACGGGAGGGGCTCCCCACTGGGGGAGGAGGCGGCGGCAGTGGCCAACGGCGCCGCGGGCGGGGAGTTCGACCCCGGGGCGCCGCCACTGTTCGGGCTGGCGGAGATCCGTGCTGGGTCAAGGACCCCTGGCGCTCCATGAGCTACGTGTTGCGTGGCGTCGTCGTCGTCCTACGGCTCGCCGCAGCCGCTACGCGCCTCGACAGCTGACTCATCTGGCCGCTCTACTCGGCCACGTAGGGCACCATGTTATGGGCGCTTTTCATCCTCGGCCATGACTGGTACGGCTGTACTATTCCATCTTTCATTTTCTATTTCCCCTGTATGAAGCTCTGAAGTTGGAGATAAATGCCAGAAGAGAAAAACCTCTCATTGTAGAAGTGGGATTCAGTTATTCAAAGGCGTATGTAACAGCCTGTTAGGTACTCCAGTTTGTACTTTACTCAGTTATCCAGTGTGAATGCAAATCTCCACTCTTTTCCAGTTTAGTGGATGAAAGTACTATTATATTCGAAGTGACATCACTGTAATTTGATTCTACTAGCATGTACATTGCTTAAAAGGTAAGATAATTAATTGTTTTTCCATTTACAGGACTTTGTTGCTTTAAAAAACTTAGAAATATAACCAATCTTGTTTGAGTTTCTGATCCTATTTACAGTAAGAGGTGAATAAAGATGTATACTCTTGCTTGAACCTGGTAGTTAATTGGCATTTGACTGTACAATATGTAAAATCAAATTGGTACCACGGTTTTTGTGTTTCAGCATTAGTTAACCATGGTGTGATTCTAGAAGGGTTTTATGTTTGTTAATCATTCTAAACACATGACAATAGTTTAAGTGCCAACAAACCTGTCAAGAAATATATTGTTTTATCAGGCAGGAGTATCATGAGGCTGTTAAAAGAAGGAATATTTACCATGTAAGTTGTTCCTTAAATTCACAAGCTTAAAAGGATGTATAAGCTGACACATTTTATTTTATAAGCTTGAAGCTGCCTTGTTTCTTTTTTGACTTGACTCCACTGCACAGAAGTTGGTTCAAAAAAATTCCAGAATGCATAACTTTTTTTGAACAGGCTACATGCTAACATGCAAGGGCATACCAATATTGACTAACCCAANGTAGGTATATCATTTTAACATCAACATGTGTGTCAACTCCAATTTTCACATTGTGCAATTTTGACATATGTGGTAATGTACTTAAGAGATCTGTTCTTGAAGCAGGCCTGGCAAGGTAGGGAACATGTGATATCTAAATCATGTTGTAAATTAAGGTTGGAAATAATAAAGCTTCTTGGTATAAGGANTTTCCTGTGCTATATGGAGTTGGTTCATGCCCTGCAGTTCTGCAATCTGCCAGCAAAAAAGTTCTTCAATCTGCCAGCACAATTTATTTGTAAGACAACTGTGTTTGGGTTAATCCTCTTGAATTTACTCAGACAAGCAAACTGTTATTGACGCATATGCCACTATGTAATAACACTGATATTGTTACCAAATCTTGCTCTTTTTGTTTGGAAGGGATCAAATGGCATAGGACACTTGTGATTTTGTAACAAATCTTGCTCTATGTTCTGGAGTAAGGATTCACGTGAGGCCAGAAAAGCATCATTTACCTCTGGAAAATGAACATGCCAGTAAAAATATATATTGGAAGCTACGTTAAAGATAGTTCAAATTCCTTCAGCACCTGCTCCAAAACAGCTGATGTTTTCAACTTGTTCACCTAATCAGTCTTATTTTTCTACATTCTGTCATTAATTGTTTTATCTGTGGAATTTGGGTAGACAGAATATTACACTGGTTATCTTTGTAGTGTGCTGCTTACATTACATAGCACAGTTGAGGACAACTATATTAATGTAGCATAGAAGCAATGCACTTTGTTAGACAATTTTTTCCTTTTCTATCCTCTCATTGTTTTGTATTCACTTTAATTATATAAATATTCATTGTTGTGCCCAGTCATTTTCATTTGATGGTCTCAATACACATGTATTTTTTGTGGTAATTTTATTATGCTCACAGTTTGTTTTCTTCCCGTAGCAACGCACGGGCACGAACCTAGTCTCCATTAGCAAAAAGGGGCAAAAGGGTCTTTTGTATGTCCATTAGCAAGTGTATCCAAACAGTCACTTGCTAAAGTTTAGTAACTTGCTTTTGAAGTTGCTAAACTTTAGCAGCTGCCATCCAAACGGGGCCTTAATTGTATTGGTGGTTTTACTTTTAATTTTGCTTATTGAAGTTTGTCTCGATCTAAGGCCATAGTATATAGGCCATTCTCAGCGCAAGTTTCATCGCATAATTATCAAAACTCACAACTAGGTAACCTAGTCACCCTCTTATTGACATACTAAGTCTGCAAAATGTGTCATATTGTTTAATGTTCATGAAACTTTTTATGAAACTCTTATTGGAACTGGTCTAAAATGTCATGAGTTTCATCCACATTTTAATTATGTAAAAAGTCACGGTGCATTTATTAAGAGTCGAAGGTGCATTTATTAAGAGTTGAAACATCCAACCGAGAAATGTCCTGGTGTAAGTTAGGGCGCATCCTTGATAATTGCACTATTTTATAGAGCTCCGGCCGTTTCGCACCATGTTAGTATCGGTCGGCGAAGCGCTGCCAAACGGTGATTTTGCCGCCTAATTATTCAAAGAATCAATAGGTAACGTCTCATCCGGTTTTCACATCGTGGGTGGAGCCGAAAAAACATGATCCCCTGACTCTACTATGTTTCTCCCTCTTGTTCGCCTCTTGCGCCTCGCAACTGCCTCTCCACCACGCCCAACAACGCTCCTCCGAGCCTTCGTGAATCGGTACCGAAGCCCGATTCATGCTGTTGTGGTGCCCCTCTCCGGTGCTCACGCTTCAATGAGCCACTCGAGGAGTTCAACTGTGCGTTGCCTCCATTGCAGGGAGCTGGTGCTGTGGTGGAGCTCCACAAAACGACGCTTTTGAGAGCAGGAGCGGTGGGGAGCAGAGTTGGTTTGGAGCAGTACTAAATTACCCCTAAGACTTCTGTTTAATATGGCCGGCCAAAGCCACCACCGCAACCATCTGGCCGTGGGCGGGGCCTAATTGTTAATTTGGAGATTCAAATTCAAGATTTCCCATTCAGGTGCATCTATTTTATATAGTACTTTGGGAAAATTCGCTGGTGACCAATTTTTAGATCAGGAAAGTCTAATTTGCCAAAAAGGCACAAACAAGGGGGGAGATAGCGGCAAAGCCCCCCCTCCCCCTCCCCTCAAGAAAAAAACTTCGCCCCAAGCTTCATGTACACACAAATTTTCACCATGTATATGAATGGAAAATCTCGAATCTGAACATCCAAATGCATAGACGAATGGAGAAGACTTAATGAAATTATCAATATTGAGTTGGAGATTTAAATCTTGAATTAAAGCTATACCACATAATCAGTAGGAGACATTTGCTCTATCGTTGGTCTGATATTGAACAATTGACAATTACTTCATTGGAATCACGGCCCACCAAAAACACTCAACCCATGGTGCTGGATCCATGCTTTAACATAGGGGCGGCGGGTCCAGTAGGGGGCAAGGGCAGGAGGGGGCTGAGGCCCCTCCCCTCCCACATGTAACACATAGGGCCCTCTTAAAATTTAGCCTTAGATGAAGAGAAGGAAGCAAGATTGAGTAGGCATAAGAAGAAAAATGAAAAAGAGGAGAAAGAAGAGGAAGATGAGTCCGTATCCTTGCTCATCCTCCGTCTCTATATTCTTTGTGCATGCAAGTGTGACGAACCGGCTTCGTTGTGGATGTTTTTTTCTTTTAAGATAGAGCTAGGTGTAGTGATGCCGGTGCAAGTGATCAAAAGAGTTTCGAGATGTAGCAGAGCTGGTGGTACAACAAAGAGCTTTACAATTATCATATCAACTTGGCCTCAACTCTGTCTGTTCTCATCAGTCCAAGAAAGAAACCAAACACACAAACAAAAAAGAAAAAAAGCGGTGATGCTCCCCTTTGTCTCATGGTGATAGAACATTAAGCGCGCTATGCGCGCCCAATTACAAGAAAGGAATATGCCAAACAGCTATTTAACATTAAGTTATGTATATGGAACATGCCAACTAAATTAAAAAGTCAGGGCAATATAGGTAGGTAAACATGCAAAGAAATAACAAGTATCAATAAAAGTACATAAAGGTCATTAAGAAGAAATTCATGGCAAAACTTAGGTCATATTTGGCTTCCGGCCATAACATGCCACACCTAATCTTCGGCATCGCTGCACCCGCGCACCTTTATCTAACCAAAAGTAGTGACAAAATTTTGTTATGTCACCGCATAAAGTTCTATGGCAATTCAAGACAGGGAACCAAGCACTATAGTTAGACAAGTAGATGGTAAAAATCTATACCCATAGTGTTAATATAGTTTAGAATATTTGGTGCGCTTTGCGCGCCATGTAGGCAACATTATATATACAAACATTCTGGACACTATGTAAAAATGTGTTAGTCAAATACATATATCATGATGATCTCATTGATATTCACTATAGTGTAGACCTATGTCAACAAATTAATGTTTGAGTTGGTTGATTTAGAGTGCGAGTTGATTTTCAAAAGTCCCATAAGGTTTATTTATGACAATGTGTTCTAACAATGGTTGAATTAGTGTGTGGTTTATATCTGAAAAAGCAATGGATTTATTTGTAACAGAGCCTAAGAATAATCACACGGGAGTAGCCAGGAGCGGTGAACAGAGAGAAAGGAGGTCGGTCGTGGCACTGTTCTGATGGGACGGAACGGGCCTTTTAGGTGGGCGTCGAACTTTTTTCCGCTCTTCAAACCACAACCGTGAAAACTGCTCGTGCAAGAGGAGTACACGTGAAATGCTTTCAGGCGATGAGGAGGCACTGGTGTTTAATTTCCCCGATTTACACCTTGTGACTGATCAAGCAATTCAATGTGGTTGCTAAATCAGCAAAAGGGTGGTGAAGCTTCGGGGGATATGAATATGATGCTTCAATGGCCAACCCAACATCAGGTTCTCCCCCGGCCCCTAGTGTCGCTGCCTGCTGGTCATGGATTCATGATCACTTGGTTAGGACGTTCTCAGGTCGCAATTCCTCCTCCGGGGAGGAGGAAAGAGTAGCGTGTGTGGATGAGTGGATCCTTTCCTTGGACGCACAAAAACTAAAAATTGCGACCTTAACTTCTGCATGAAGCCAAATAAAACATATGGCCAGAGAAACACATACATAAAGTAATTACTCAATTCGTTCCAAATTATAAGTCATTACAAGAATTTTTGGACAGTCAAAATATTTTAAGTCTGGCTAAAATTATAGAAAATACCATATAGATTTATTTGTGTTGAACAAACTTAGAATGACTTACAATTCAGAACGAAACGAGTAGGTTCGGAAAATTATGATTGCCGTTAGGTTCAAGTGTTCCAAATAGCCGCAAATTAAACATGCATTTAACGAAAGACAAGCCCTACTAAGGGCAGTTTTAACGTTTAACAAGCTGAGTATTGATTAGGCAAAGACAACGTCACCAAGAAAGGTACTTAACAGGAAAGCGACGCTCTCCTCGCTTGTCCCCCGTAGCATTTCCTCGCGTGTTCATCTCTATTTTTATCTCGTAGCATGGATACTGGACACATTCTTCTTCTGTAATAAAAATGAAAATAAAAAATGATCTAAAATAGGAGCAAAAATGAAAATAAAAAATGATCTAAAATTCTTCTTCTGTAATAAAAATGAAAATAAAAAATGATCTAAAATAGGAGCAAAAAATGAAAATAAAAAATGATCTAAAATAGGAGGNNAGATTTGAACTCGGGTTACTAGATTCAGAGTCTAATGTCCTAACCGCTAGACCATGGGACCTTTGTTGGATGATGCCTTGTGTAGACCTTTTTATACAATACGAAATGGTTTGCAGTATACTATGGTTCCTGTTATGAACTATACATATTCATATCCGTCTAAAATGTTAATATGGTATCCTATCTAATTTTGATACAGATTCTCTATCCGAATAAAGATTCATATTGAAATAAATATGGAATATCCAATATTATTCGTACCATGAGAAGAGTTAACTTATACCTATGACTAATTACTAATGAAAAATGATACTCATTTTAAATTACTAATGTTTACACCATTTAAACTATTGAAGTTGTCTCTATGATAAATAAATAATAACATTTATTTATATAACTAATATTGTATCCATGGAAACTTTTAAAAGTTATCTCTATTGTTAATATCTAATCCAACTATATGTGTTACTAACCTTGTATAAAGATTAAATTACCAGTTTACTAAGGCTAAGCATGTTAATTTTTAAATATTTTAGTATATCTATGTATTGAAGAAAATATTTCTATAATTTATTTTGCAAAAGACTAGTACAGACGCAGACGCTCACATGCACGCAGACCCACATCTATGAACATATTAATTAATTTATTTCAAATTCAATATTCATATTGCCATTGAAATATTATTTTTAATTATTTTGATATATTTAATTATTGAAAGTTACAACATTATGATATGTATTCTAACTCGAATTAAGATACATCAAAGATCCGAATTTGATATGTATTCAATCAGAAACCATCATGCAGGCTCGCGAGTGCCCAAACCACTACTAGATGAGAGCATGATCGCTAACAGTATTTGGGAAGTGGAGCCGTTTTTTCCTTTATGAAAAGATGAGGTTTCTACGTGTGCTTGACTTAGAAGGCCACATGGTCTACGTGAATACGTGATCATCACCCACATTAGGGCGGAGGCAGGGGGGCTAAGGGGGCTCTAGCCCCCCTACAATGATGCAACAATGAAGAATTATGAGAGAAGAGAATTCGAAGAAACGAGGAAAATGAAGGAAGTAGAAAATAGAGGAGGAAGAAAGGATATAGGCCCCCCTAATTCTAATTTCTACATTCTCCACTGACCTAGATAATATCGGGAAGCTACTTCACCTAAAATACCTTTCTTTGCGAGGATGTTTTGGTTTTTTTTCAGCTGCCAGATTCATTTGGTAACCTGAGGCAGCTTCAAATGCTAGATGTTTATAGCGTATGGAATCGATTACTGAAATGACTGAATTTCTAACCCTTTAGAGACTAGTGGAGCACATACAACTGAATGATCTGCCAGATTCAATTCAATGGAAATGGACACAGGATGGAATGTACTCGGCCAAATCTGCATAAATGGTGCAACACACCGGTTCCTACAACACCTTATCGAGAGACCCAATCTGGAAGGCCAAGGCTGAAGGGAAACATAATTTTTTGCTTGGTTGCTGCTACAGTGCAAGATTCTGACTGCAGATAAGATGATCAAAGGGAATTGGACTTGTGACCCAATCTGTACACTATGTCGACAGCAGAATGAAACTGTTGAACACTTATGTCTTCATTGTCCGTATGTCAAAGAAGTTTGGGAAAAGATGAGAGATCTCATAGTAGGTGTTGTCAAAGTGCCAGATGATCATAAAGGAATGGAAGCATGGTGGACTAATGCTCTTGCAGGGATTCCAAAGAAAGAACGACGTCACAAGGCAGCATTACTTACATATACAACTTGGAACTGGTGGAAGGAGAGGAATAGAAGAAATTTCCAAGGCGTAGAAAGCTCCCCCAAGATAGATCACTACTTTGATCAGGGAGGAAATGGCACTTAGAAAGCAGGCATGTGGAAGCCCGGAGTTTCTATAGTTTTAATGTTTAGTTATATTTTCAAGAGTCTTGAGATCTAAGTTGTTTTTATGTAATAAGACCTATGTAAAACTCAGCATTCTACTTCTCATTGAATGAATAGCAGTGCTCCTACTTTAACTTAAAAAATGCTAGATGTAAGAAATACATCCATGTTGATATTGTTTCTGCCAAAAACCATCATCAAGCTAGCTTGCGAAGCTGTATATCCATGTTGGTCGCAAACCAGATTATGTAAGAGAAAAAAAGGAAAAGTTTAACGATGAGGTTTCTAAAATGTTTGCATTTTGGGAAGCTACTTTGTGCATACTGCTGTGTACCAAGGCTAATGCACAATGATGGCATTAACATACGTGATATGTGTAGCATGACTTGTGTCATGTGCCGAGGGTAATGGTGGTCGAGTATGATGTTCTTGGTGCTACTGTGCCAAGAGCGAGGAACAACAGGCTAAAAGAGCTGCATACACTGAGGTCTGTGAATGTCGGATGGGGAGTCTCGATTCTACTAGGTATCAAAAGGCTCACGGGATTGCGCAAGTTAGGAGTGACCTGCATCAACAAGAAAAACAACTAGGCGTTTTGCTCAGCCATTTCCAATCTCAGCAGACTAGAATCGTTGTCAGTGACATCATTTGGGATGACAGGTTTCCGTAGTTGCTTGGACAGAATTTCCTCACCCCCAAAAAAATTGCAGAGCCTCAAGCTGCGTGGCAATTTGGAAACCTCGCCGGAATGGATCAAGACACTCCAGCATCTCGCGAAGTTGAATATATGGAACACTATGTTGGATCACAAGGTTGCTATGGAATTCCTTGGTAATCTGCCAACGCTGGATATTCTGGGTCTCACTGCTGCATCAATTCTGGGTAAAGAACATTGTTTCCCTAATCTGCAGACTGAAATTGCTTTCAGAAGCCTCCGGGTGCTCAAGCTTACACGACCATCGGACACCAAATTGGTGATGTTTGAAAAAGGATCCATGCCCAAACTTGAGCATCTGGAGGTCATAAGATATATTGATGCTATGAATGAGATTGTCTTTTCTAGGCTAGAATTTCTACCAAGCATCAAAGAAGTAAAACTTAATGTTTGCTATCGCCTAGACTGGGTCAGGATACGCAAAGCTCGTGATTCTAAGATCGGGACAAGATAATGGAGGAAGAAAATCAAAAAGCAAGGCAAAAGTTAGGTGATTTCTAGAAGAAAATCCGGGGCCAACTTGCTAGGAACCCAAAAGAACCCATTTGTTTTGCCAAAGCCAAAAGAACCCATTATTCTGGAAATTTGAGATTTTCCAGAATAGACCATTTGCATATGTCTATCAAATGTTATGAGTAATGACTATCAATTTGTTAGTCACTAGCTGAAAATGAGTACTGCATGTATCATTTTTTAGCTTTACATGGATATTTGTTGCTTTCCTCATGGATTGCAACAACCCTACAAATGCTTGCCCCTTTGGAAAGTATGAGTTCAAATTTATCTCCGGTTATACTGATCCAGTAACTTGATTTCAAAACTGAACCTGAGTAAATATGCATTGTCTCATTCTGCATGATTTGTCTATGCGCGGTTCTAGTTTCGTATCTATTTACAACCGTCAAATTTTCTTGCTGCAAGTTACTTTTCTATGTTGTAAATCTAAGTTCAGACTCGATCTAATTTATATTAAAAAAGATATTTTCTAGGGGTATTTATCCACCTTCTCCCTCTAATCTATCCTTTTTATTTCTTTAAAGCGTCACCACATTTGAAAATTTGTCCTTTTTATGTCTTTAAAACTTATCGTGTTTGAAGGCGTTGTAGTTATCACCAGATATCATGTGATTATCCACACTATGATTGTCCTACTTCGCGGCACGTCCTGCATCGTCAACACCGAATATGGCTGCAGTAATACTAATAGAATGCCATGCAACAATAGATTCAGAGCCAGATCCCTTGATGAGGGGAACATGTTCCCCTGCCTCACATACTCAAAAGGTCCTTCATCTGCTTGCCCACAAGTCACCGTCGAGCAATGCCCAAAAGCTTTTTATGTTACTTATCTATTTATAAATCCAAGTTTAAACTTGATCTAATTTCTAGGGGCATCTGCCCCCCTTTCACCAAACTTGACTACTGGAAGGATCTTAGAAAAGGATTTTAAAAAATATTTTAGAAACAAACAGTGCTACTGTTCTGGATGAGTTGTTGGATACTTTAGAATGAGATCTGATAAAACCAAAGCTATTGTCGTGGTTGGAAAAGACAAGCAGAGTAATTGTGACTACAAGGTAAGAGAATATTGCCAACCATTACTCAGGAGAAGTCAGAAATGTGCACAACCTTCAAGTTCTTGAACCGGTGGCTGCACTTCAACTTTTTATGTTACTTATCTATTTTTAAATCCAAGTTCAAACTCAATATAATTTCTAGGGGCATCTTCCCCCCTTTCCACAAATTTGTCCTTTTTATATCTTTAAGACTTGATCATGTTTGAAGTTGCACTCAGTATCGGTCCTTAATTAATTTCAAATGAGGATTGCCAACAGGTTCAAGTAATCTGTGTTTGGTGAATGGGTGACCTAGGAAAAACCACTCTAGTCAGTGGTGTTTATCAAAGCCAAAGGTGACTGACAAGTTTGAGAAGTTTGTTTTTGTCACTATCATGCGCCCTTTCAACCTTGCAGAGCTCCTTAGAAACTTGGCTTGCTTTCAACCTTGCAAAGCTCCTTAGAAGCTTGGCTTGCCGACTACTTGAAGGATCTTCCAAGAAGGAAGAACTGTTAGAAAACAAAGTCAGCAGTAAGAAATCAATAGCATCAATGGAGGTTGATAAGTTGACTGAGCAGCTGAAAAGGCTTTTAGAAATGAAGAGTTGTTTGATTGTTCTCGATGATTTGTTGGATACTTTAGAATTGGACCTGATAAAACCAAAGTTATTGTCGTGGTTGGAAAAGACAAGCAAAATCATTGTGAAATGCACATA
>JAZFNS010020000.1:17419614-17430676 GCA_037127165.1 Alloteropsis angusta | reverse complement strand
ATTTTATTATGACATGTTTTATCATCATATAAATTTTATGTATATCGTAATTGTTTTTACATTTTTATAATTTTTTTGAATAAGACGAATGGTCAAACGTGATCATCAAAAGTCAACAAATGCTTATATTTTGGGACGGAGGGAGTAGATTTAAAGTCAGTGATTCATCACGAATGATCGTATTTTTATTTTAGTTAAGACTGAGTGAGTTCGAATGCTCGCATTTTTAGTTAAATTATTTTTAATAGTAAATGGCATATCTGTCGATTGCAATAATCAAATGTCTGGTCCATATTGTGTTATGTCTAGTCCATATTGCCATATTTTTTATAATAGTGAGCCACAAAAATTCTGCTAAGACCTGTTCACCGGTTCAACAAAACCGGCTACAGGACCGTACCTAGCCCGGATGAGACCGTCATCCTGGGTGTGTGATACATCTTCAAACAACTATGTTCCCTTGTACAAGAGTTTTGTTGCAATTTGTTGGAACCATGGGCCATGGCCAAATAAAAATTTACTACTATTTAGTACTAGTAATTTATAAAGCGTGGTATATGGTTGAGGAATTGTAGTTCATATCATATCTTATTCTTTATGCCACTATATGCATGAGTATGCACGACCGCTTGTGTTAGATTCAGTGAAACAAATCAGCACCTTGTGCAGTTTTCAGCCTGAAGTAGGAACGGATTAGAATTCGGCGTCCAAGTATAATCTGTTTCTTCCACACTACTTTATCAATACCATTCAACTTTGTTAACATTTTTCAGTGCTAAGTATCTTCTGAACTGAGAATTAGCAAAGCCTGCCTGCCTTCTGTCATTGTCAAAAACCTTGTGCATGAAAGCTCGTTCGTTTGCTGCTCTCTCCGTTTTGTAGCTTCTTTCTTCCTTAAGGAGTACGATGCTAATTCTCTGGCAGTTCAGATTGGTGTCTAAGAGTAATAGGGGCTGTTTGTTTCCCACCTAGATTATATATAATCAAGCTTATGTGCCAAGGGTATTATATGGTAAAAGAACACCATGAACCATCAAATAATCTCAAATAAGCTGCACATGGATAGATTATTTCAGCTTATTTGGGGGTCCAATAGTGACTCTTTACCATCATACAATCTATAAGCTGGATTATATAATCTCGAGTAGAAACAAACAGCCCCTACAAAACATGTTTAACAAGATCTTGAAGAACTTCAAGATAAGATTAATTGTCTCTCTATCTGTACCAAAAAAATATAAAAATAAAAGTGCACATTTTGCATATCCTACAAAACATAAGACATGAATGAAATCAAGGATGAATAAAAGTGCACATTTGGCATATCCTGCAAAATATCAAGACATGAGTGAAATCAAGCATCAAGGATGCCATCTTAAAAGGCCTTGATAAAAGTGTATACAATATTCACGACACAGAAATAGATGGGAACACGTGGAGCTTAGAAGATAATAAATATACTAATTGGTTGAAGGAATCAGCTTCGTGTATTAAACACCATAGATTATTTGTGCCGTATGTACAAATTTACATCTAGATTCTGCATAGTTTGCTAATAGGATAGGTGCACAGACCTGAGATGGCTATAACACTCTTCACTGCTCTTGAAGTTCTCCAAACATGCCCAACAGATGTGGCTGCCACACCTACACTCAACATGGTTGCAACCTTCAGCTTTCTCAATTGTATACCGACATGAAGGACAATTTTTCACGTTCTCCTTCCCTTTGCGCCACTCAAGCAGAGTTGCATCTGGATCTGCCTTGTATTCTTTGTATGCCTCACAAGATATATAAGGATGGTACTCAAGATGGCACTTGGTACAGATCTCTACATAGCAAGCCCCACAGACAAAAGGTTTGCCTTCTGCATCTGCAGCAGCTACTTGGTAAATGGACATGCAATCAGGTGTGGGGCAGAAACGGTATAAGCCTGTGCTAGATGCAACAAATGCATTTAAGGAAGCTCTGAACAGTTCGTCAAGCTTGTCGGGCAGGAGATACCTCAGATCTACAAGGAGCAGCAGCTTTTTGCACCCATTTTTAAGGCAACAAAGAGGGAAGCCATCTTGCGATTTCATGGCAGATTCACACTGATCCACCAAGCAAGCCTTACAAAACATGTGGCCACAGGATTCAAGCTTAAAAGGATCTTCAAGGTCGCAAAAGCAAATTGGACATGCACTCTCAGACAACAATTGACCCAGAGAATTGTGGTCACTAGAGGTTTCCAGTTCAGATATCATCTCTTCCACCCTTTGCTTGTCTTCCTTGCTGCCTCGAACATATAACATATGGCGTCGTGTGTTTAACTGAAGCTCTGCAGCAGGTACCTCTTTCTTAAATCCTTCTAGATCAGCTCCAAACCTTTTTATTACTTCCTTCATCAAGTTTGGTGGAAGGTTCCGGCCACGAAGACGGATTTCATGAGGCTTCTTCTCATAGAGCTGTAGAAGTGCATGAACCAATTTTTCCTCAGCTGCAGCCACCTGATCCATGTGTCCAAAGATTTTGATATTCAGAGTTTGCCTGTCATAGTGAATGTAAGTACCAGTCTCTTGTTCAACTGATCTCAAATGTGACAAACCATCACGGGACAAGAGCAATTGAACAGCGCTTGATGTCAGATCAGGGTGGTTTATGGTTTTGCCTGCCATCAAAAGTTCAAGAGGCCTTCTCAAATCAGCAATGGTCTTTGTGGCGTTCGCAGTGAGTTTAACACGGAAACTGCCATTCTCATTCTTCTCTAAATTGTAATGCACACCTGCATGCAGAAATATCAATTGATTAGGACTCTAAACTAACCAGCATGTTCAAATACTATACAGTCTCAAAGAAACAAATAATACACTAGTGTGCTATACTTAATACTGCCAGCATTATGCTTTATAGGATTCAGGGTATGGAATCGATTAAGACTCTAAACTAGACAGCATGTTCAAATATTACGCGGTCTCAAACAAACAAATAATACACTGGTGGGCTATACTTAATACTGCCAGCATTATGCTTTGTAGGATTCAGGGTATGGAATACAGAGCATCAGAATATCCATATTTACTAAAGTAATGTATTCTTAGATGCAGTTATTTTTTATGGTTTATAACTTTATTTTCCAGGACAGCTCACCTCATTTTAATATTTATTACTAAATCTGCTAGCAAAGTCTACACTGGTTCTGAAAATATCACTTCTGAACACAAGAAACACACCTCGTAAGTTCACATCTCAACAATACAGACAAAAATTGTAGCATCATACATGTAGAAATACCTTACCTTCACTCATAATTACTTGCCATTTTAGCTCTTGAAGAAAAATGTGACTAGCAGTCTAACATATTGGTAACGGTTTGTTTACCTCTAAACTAAACCAGCCATATCACACTGGAAATGGTCAATTACAAACAACATGGAGAACATTTATGGGCTCCCGCCTCCCAGCAATCAATATCGTAACAATATTATCACATAGATTATGATTTTCTTTCCATTTTTCTGTTGAATAGGCTGATTTGCCCCAGGAAAGCTTGGAACCTGTATCATGGGCATCAGTGTCCAAACAATAAGCCTAGGGAATTAGGGATTGCACGACTGCATCTCGGCATCAGGATTCAGGAGTTCAAGACTCCAATGCCTGGATCTAACCAGAGGACTCACCTCCTCACCACCTGGCATTGTGTTAATGCCCTTTGGTCAAAGGCTCCTTCTCTGTTCCTTCGTTTATTTGATGATTAGAAGGCATTTTAAATTTCCATTAACTTTGCACCCAATGCATTAAAAAAAACACCTTTACATTGGGGGTAGAAGCAGCCTTTTCAAATAGATATAGTTCAAACAAAGAAAGCTATCTAAATGCTCATTTGTGTAAGTACATCTACACTAAGAAGCGAACAATAAAAGTAGCTTTCTATGGAGAAATGGGAAGGATAAAGGAATTTGGAACAGAATGAGAACATTTTAGATGAAGTGCAAGAAAGGACGACTAACAGTTTGCGGCTGGCTCATATAAACTGGAGAACGGGCAGACAGACAAACAAGAATAGAACAAAAAGGGAAGAGCAGGGTATGGGTTCTACCAACAGAACATAAGAATCATTAGAGGCAGCTAGTTTTTTTTTAACAAGCAAGAACAGGGCAACAATGTGGGAAAGGTAGAGTATGTTGCAACCAACAGAAAAGTAGGAAGATAGAAGCAAATTTACTAAGAGATGGACTTTAAAGCTATACCTTTTTGGCTTCTGAAGCTCTCAAGCAGAGAACCAACTGCCTGGCTGATGACATTGTAGACGCGTGTCGGACATGAAACAGTACTATGAAAAACATGTTGGCACTGTATTATCTGCCAAGGAAGACAACAAGGAAGAACACTTCCTTGAAGATGATCCAGTGCTGTTGCAGCCTCTCTATGAAGACTTCCATCAAAGGTTATGCTAGCTCTCATCATTGGGTCTTTCTCTTCTGGATTGAACACTTGCACACGGAAATTTTGTCCAGGAAAATTCTTATTTGGCATGAATTGAGATATCTCTCTCATCAGTGCTTCTGCACATTCAGAAACAGAGGGACCAGCTGTGTGAGATGCTCTAAGCAGGCGGACATCAAGGATTGCCCTTGTTGTTGTACCACGAAAAGCATCATACAATTCTGGCTCCGTTACATGCAACGGAACCCCTGTTACAAAGACGGAGTTTTCATAGTTCTTACTGACCTCACAATTGACATACCTTCCACCAACTCCTAGGGCAAAGCAGTCCTTTACAACAAACTCAGCTTCCCCACTAGCACATGATACAATTGCAAGTCCCTTGCTTGGCCTACGTGGCCAAGACACTTTAGCTCTTACTGCAGGAAATGGTAACCCTGGATTCTTGTAAGAGCATACAGGAACCACTTTTAGCAAGGAACCATGAAACTCAATCCCATTCAGTTTTGAAATAGCAACCTCAGCATCTTCTGGTTTGAGGAATGTAAACTTCCCCCACTTTATTTCATCTGAGTTTGCCTGAACATTCCCAAATTTATAAAAATTAGCTATACCAGGGACATGAGCATCCACCAAACAAATAAGCTCCTTCTCATCTATATCCAAGGCATTTTGATGCAGAATCTCAACCGTTAGATATCTCTTCCCAAGCTCCAAATGCTTGATTTCAGCGCCTGAGCCAAATAAAGCAAGAACGGAGCAGCCAGGTCTTCTCTCATCACATTCGTTCCTCAGCATCTTAGCTTCACGTTCCAAGGCATCATTAACCATGCAAAAGACCTTTTCCATATCATGTTGCTTGGCAAATAATAAAACTTCATTTCCACTGAAATCTATCTCAACTGATATGCGGTCATCTCTGCAGCCTTCCCTCAGCTGTGAGACAATTTTGTGCAAATTTTGGCCTGATTTGCCACAAAATCTCCTCAGAGATTTATTCCCGATCCCACTAATCACTTTCCTCTGCAATTTATTCATCTCCAGTTGCTTAATAAAAGACATGGGATGAACTGTACACAAGGCATCATGATCAACAGCAGTTACACATACCAAATATTGATTAGGGACTGACAAGATTTCTGCAAACACCACCCATTCAGGCTTGCTGTCATAAATGAATAATGAGCATGAAGGGTGAAGCTGCACAGGTTGATCTGCTGAAATCACCTGATACCCAAATCTTTCATGTCCAGAAAACATAGCAAGATTTCCTCTAAGAGATGATAGAATAATCCTCTTTAGTGAAGCATCATGCAAAGTAGGCTCCTCAGGGTTCCAACACCAGTAACTTGGAACAATAACATTCAGCTCATGCTTTAGACAATTTTCAAGTTCAGATATAGTTTCCTGGCACCTCCTCAGGGTCTTGGCATTGATACTATTCTGCCAGCACCACATATTTTTGTTCTCATGCCCATCCTCCCACTTCTTATAAACAGCAAGTGAAGTGAAAAGGTCTCCATCAGGGTGACAGAAGGGGACTTTCAGACGGTCAGCTTTATATTTCTCCTCGTTAGTCCCCACTCTACAAAATATGCTACTAGAATTTGCCATAACAGCGGCTAGGACTACACCTTCTTTCTTCAGACCAGAACTGAAGCAGTCAAGCATGATTTTCCCAAGCCTTGGCTCAATTCCTAATTTGACCAGATGGCGTCCAGTATCAGTTAGCTCAAATCCATTATATTTACATTCTATGGCACCTAGTTGCTCAAGATTATTAACAGCCATATTGATTGCCTCTGGATCTGGAGCATCAACAAACTCAAAATTTTGGACATCCCCAACACCCAAAGCAAGTATTCTCAGAACAGCGGTGCCAAGATGTACTTTACAGATTTCAGGTTCTTGATGCACTTCCATCATACCGAAATCAGATTCTGAGTAGAGTCTGTAACATTTGCCTGCTCCTGTTCGACCAGCTCGGCCAGCACGTTGATTAGCAGAACTTTGGGAGATCCAATTAACTTTCAGTATATTGAGACCACTGCTAGGAATAAATCTGTATTCCTTGGCCAATCCACAATCAACAACATACTTCACCTCTTTTATGGTCAATGATGTTTCAGCTATATTTGTGCAGAAGATAACTTTCCTCTTTCCAGGATAGCTTTTGAAGACAAGACTCTGTTCTACATGGGAAAGCTTCCCATGCATCGGAAGTACCACAGCATTTGGATCGCTGAAGGATTCACAGGACCATTCTACTTCCAGTTGAGATGTCAAAAAAGCAAGGATGGCACCCTCTCCTTCATTCTTGTGAATGAAGTTAACCATTCGAACAACATCAGTAACATAGGAAGCAGTAGCACAAGCAACAGAAGAAATACTTGGCAAAGTACTCAAGGAAGACTCTGCCGATATGTCTGGGACATACTTAATTTCAACAGGAAAATTTCGCCCTTTAACATGAAATGTTTGACAGCCATAAAAGTAATCAGCAAGTCTGTCAGCATCAGCAGTGGCAGACATTATAATTAGCCGCAAATCCAACCTATCAAGCAGCTTATTCTTGATCATTGCTAACAGAAGATCAGTATTCAAGCTTCTTTCATGAGCTTCATCTACAATAATATACGAAATGCCATCCAGACCCTTATCACTCATGCAGTGATGCAAAAGACAACTGTCTGTGGTGAATATGATCTTGGAGCCAAAACCTTGGGAATTTAAGAAGGTTGAATATGACATCACAGAATTGTCACCGTAACAGCCATTGCTTTCTTCATCTACTCTATGTGCTAAAGATATAGCAGCAATCTTTCGGGGTTGAGTACATACGATGGAACCACCACCAGTCAGACCTGAGTCAGCAAGAAACTGGACTAACTGTGTGCTTTTCCCAGAACCAGTTTCCCCTATTAAGATCATGACCTACGGAAAATAGAGATCATTAAATTTAGATAAAAATATAATTGTTCTTCTAGCTGACGTGCTATGTGCAGATGAATGAAAGTAAATAGAGATAACAGAAATTGCTCCCACAATCATTGAACAAACTAAACATCGAAAGTTTGATGCCCCATGCCCTTAAAGGACTGTACAAAGCACTTAGGATTACAGGCGCTTCTGTGCGCTTATAAACAGAGTTGCCACTCTACCTTGCGGTCGATGCTTCAAGTGGTTATTGTCTGATCTGTGGAGTCGGAGGCTCGGTCCATGCATGATTAACTTTTCTATCCTGAACAACAAACGAATGGTAGATGGGTTCAATCGCGAGAACTCTCCTCTGTTCTATAAGCATGATTGGTTCTAAACTAATGCACAGAAGGCCTGAGTGAAGTTATAAACAAGTTTGTGGTTCTCAAATATGAATGAAAGGCCAGAGGGAAATCCAAAACAGCAGCAGATTAGGAGTTTGTCCCAGCTTTGGTCTCTAAACAACACCTGGACAGTGGACTGATCAATCCCCAGAAGATTTCCATCTCAGCCAATCGATGAAAATGCAGAGTATGATGAGGACAAGTACAGTTCAGTAAAGAAAAGGCGCTTAAAATTGGCTCTCAAGTTTTTCAACATGTTTAAGCGCCAGTAAAATATGTGTTCCCTTGTAAGTTGAGGTCCTTATGTAGCTTGCTTGATATTCTTTTAAGTGCCCACCCGCTGTACATACCCTAATAAGATCTCATCTAATAGTCATCAGAAAGCACAAGCAAGAGTAGGGACACAGTTCAGTTATTTACTGTGCTGACCAACCCATTCAAACAAAGTCTGAATGTCTGGATGGTGCATCATTGTATTCTGGGAATGCACTCACAACCTAACTCCACTTCTCTAGAGTTCTAAGCATACTAAGCCAAAATTTCAAATAATTCACATGACATTGCAATTCTCTTGAAATTAAAATCACGTAGTGAATTCAATAGGACATTGTTACCTGGTTAGTGAAAATATGGTTGAGAATCCTCCTGCGATATGCATAGATCGGCAGACCCTCCTTGAGCCTCCTGCACTCGCGCAGCATTATCTTGTGCACCATCGCAAAGCCCACCTCCACGTTTTGCACAGACCCGAACACGTCCATCCCCTCCTCGTCGTGATCTGCCTCAAGCAGCATTGCGCGCCTTATCGACCTCATTGCCGCCTGATATTCAGCAATTTTGGCGTCCACCAACTCCTTCTCAGCCTCGAGTGTCTTCCTCTCGAGATCGAGCTGATCAAAGTCGCGGAAGCGATTCCGCGAGCCCAGGCGGGCCTTCACAGCCTGGATGGACGCCGCGAGTTCAGCCGAGCGGGCGGACGAGAGGGCCAAGAGGTCCGACTCGAGGAGGCGGGAGGCGTGGGCGGCGAAGAGTGAGGCAATTAGCGGGGAGGCGTGGGCTACGAGGGCGGGGTCCCGGAGTTCCAGAGTGAGGAGGTGGTGCCCCTCGAGACGGAGCGCCCATAGCTCGCGCGCGGCGGCCGCGGCGTCAGGGAGGGAGCGGAAGGCGAGGCGCGCGGCGGTGCGCCCCGAGGAACTGACGGAGAGCGCGGTTGGGGCTGGGGACGGGAGGCCCGCAACGAGGGCGTCCACCTCAGTGGCGGTCGGCGAGGAGTAGTCGGGACCCGCGCGGAGGAGGAACACGGCGAGCTGCGGCGGGGGAGGGGACGGCTGCGCGGGCGGGCGGTGGTAGCGTTGGTGCTGGGGCTGGTACTGGCGTTGGTTGTGGTAGTGTTGGTCGCGGTTGTCGCGGTGGTGGTGAGGAGGAGGCGGAGCCCAATCCGGTGGGCGGAAGGGACGGCGGTCCTGAGATCGGCGCATGGCGGCTGCGGCGGCGATGGTGAGGGCGGTTGCGGCGGTGGCGTGGGTTTCGAGGGTTTGGGGGAGGTTTTGGAAAGGCGATACCGAGAGGGGAACGGCGAACGGCGGGTCGAGAGGAGGAGGAGGTAGCAGGTGGGAGACGAACAGAATCCGATCTTCGACTCAAAGCAGGGCCCCTTGATCATGGACGTTTGATTTTTTGCGGCGTTTTTTAATATACTGCCAACCTCCGTATTGAATATTTGTAATGGTTGACTTTTCATTATGATTTTAATTATTCGTCTTATTCGAAATATTTTGTGCGTATTATTATATTTTGTTTGTGATTTATTTTTTCATTATATGTATTTTAAACGTGACTTCATTTTTTAATATCTGCATAAAATTATAAATAGAGTAAAATGTCAAACGTTCTAAAAAAAGTCAACGGTGACAAATATTGAAGGACTATTTCTTTTTCACAATCAACAAACGCTGTTTATAGCCTCTTTCCGAACACTAGTCCCTAATATTTTCTTTCCGAATAATCGTGAAATAATAGTGCCACTGACTTTTAGAAACGATGCCGTCTTTATTAAAAAAAATGAATACATATAAACCAGGTCCAAAATACTTTTTTAGCAATAGAAAAAGCTAAAATTGAAATGATTCACACATACGTAGCTTTTCTAACAAGACGAGAGGTGTTTAGTTGATGAAATTTGTAAAATTAGTTCATTGGGAAAAAACATGTGTTCCTTCTCGCGACACATTTCCAGTATAACATTTTGTAGCTATTTTTTACAACTTTTATGAACTAAACACCCCATAATCAGATATTGTGCAAAAAAAGTCACAAGTGACACACGTTTCAGAAGTCAGCTGAAGCCGTTGTCGATCACTATGGATTCGCATGTACGAATTCTGCTAGCATATGACAACCTAACAAGTAACCGCTTTGGCTATCCTTCACATTCACCCGGCGCTTACTGCACGTGACCCGAAACCATAACGCCAATACCCACCTTCATTGTGTGCTTCTCTTACTTTTCGCACGAACAAATCACAAACATAATAGAAAAGTTACAAAAAAAATAAGCGGATATGCAAAAAGATAAGTTACACTTATATATAATGATAAAACAAATCACAAACATAATAGATAATATAGACATCATATTTGAAGAAGACAAATGGTAAAAGTCATGATAAAAAGTCAACCGCAATAAATATTTCAATATGAAAAGAGTATATTTTAGTAAAAAACAATGGTCCAAAGTGAAAGCCCGAAGATCATGCAAAGGCACGGGTCCAAGTATTTATTACTACTAGAATACTAGATGGAGCAGGACAGAGCCATGGTAGGATACTGTGGTCCCGTGTATCTTGATGCCATATAAGTCTATGATCATGACACTTAGTACAGGATCAAACTAGAATCATGATCTTTAAAATTAACATTTACCCCATTCCTATCCTTTTGCAAAAGTGTGAATCCAGGTTGTAAATTCAATGTCATAGTCTTACCATCCACTAGTTCATTTTTAAGCAACGTGTCATGTATTGTGGCATTTTGTACGTATACCCAAAAGAAAGAAAGAAGATGAGGGCAAAACGTCACCACGAAACGCCATGCCAGCGTATCAGTGTATCACGCACCACGGTGGCACGGTCTGGGATATCTTTTCCAACTACATTGGCATTTGCCGACGTCGTCTCCCCACCNCACACCCACTACGAATTTTTTTATTTTAACCCTTTTTAAACTGAAATTTTATAAAAAACCCCTCCTGAACTAAATTTCCAGGAAATAACCCTTTTCGTCGCGCCACAGCTCGTGGCGCGACTCAAGAGCGAG
>JAZFNS010020000.1:17359764-17372646 GCA_037127165.1 Alloteropsis angusta | reverse complement strand
ACCAGCACTGGAGTTAAGCAAATCTCCCTGGTCTACTTGTGTTGGTTGCTGGGAATACCGCTCGCTGTTTTTGGCGTCAACAGGAACACCACGGTCCTAATTTGTTTCAACCATTATAAAATTTCTCTCGGAAGAATGGAAATATTAAAATTATATACGGCTAGTAGGTAGATCAGTCCAAAATATTAGCTTTATATGCTATAGAAATGACAACCTCACTGTCACGGAACACACTGAAGATACATGTGCGAGTAGAAAATTGACTGGAGTAACAATACATACCCATTCACTCGGGCAGAGTGATCTGTAGTACTTAGCAAACTTTTCACACTCAGGAGCACCCTCCCCTTTTGCAGCTACACACCTGTTACAAAATTATATTCAGTTACTATCAATGGTTGAAAGAGCCCCTAAAATTTCTGAAAAGAGTGCAGTCATACCTATGATATTCAATATATCGTGTGAAGCAATGTCTTGTCTGATTTGTTGTTGGGAAACGAAAATCTGCTGGAGCTGTCTCGATCTGTATTTTATTGATGTTCAATACTGATTTACAGAATGTAACTATTCATGGCTAGGTAGCAACAACATACCTTAATTTCTGGTTTTTCATCAGCTGCTTCCTCAGTGACCTCACTGTTTTCTTCAGCAGCAGGGCTGTCTTCAGCTTCAGCCTCCTCAGACTCAGATGGTTCTTTCACTTCTGGAGTTTCATCAGCTGTTGGGGTTTCTGCACTTGTCTCAGGGACAACTTCAGTCGCAGTGCTAACATCAGATTTCTCCTCAGATGGATTTTGTACTAGGACCTCCTGGGGTGGGAGTGAATATTCCTGCACGTAAGGTGGATTTCAACAAATGCTTGTGGCCAGGGCAGATCAGTTTCAGAGGAACAATAGGCAACACATAAGTTACTTGGCTCTAGGCCTCCAGCCATTCAGGAATACATGTGCCAAAATCCAGAAACGTGCAAATGCAGGTACATCACTAAGAATAACAAATCAAGGCCTAACACCTCAGCGTGCAAATGTTCAACAGGTACATCAGAAACGTGAAATGCGCTTCAGACGAAATTCCGTAATAGACAGGACTTAACTGAACTTCGTTTCAGCAGAACCCATATCTCAAATTACTCAACTTGTCCTGCAGCAAGGGATGCAGGGATATATGCAGGCACATCTAATTTTACTACCATATGCGTCCTCTTACAAGTGGTGCATAACCAGTTTTAGGTGCTGATCGCTGACAGAATGAGACCACTAGTCACAACCAACCTTCCCAAAAGACAGGGGAACATATGCTTGCGGAGTTATGATGAGAGAAACTATGTCATGGAAAAGCTGAAGAACTGGTATACGACTTCCGGTTCAATTAACTACTACATTTTATGCAGAAATACTGATCGAAATCAAAAACATCATCGCGCACACACAGACTTCGAGGACTTGTCAGCTAACTGCACAATCAACATCTCCATTTTAAGCCTATGAATTCGTCAAAAGAAAAACTTCAAGCCTATGAAACACTGATAGATGAGACTGCCAGTGCAGATACGAACGAACTAGGGACGACACGCGAAAATAGCAAGGATCGATCCTTCCATTCCATATTCTAAAACGCAAGTACGAAGTATCCACCAACTATTCCACTCAAATCAGACACAGACATCTTGACAGTGGACACCTTTTTTTTCGACCACAGGCTCTTGCCCAGCTTTATTGAATGCGTATCAAGCAATTACATACATGGGTCGAAACCATGGGGGATACCCATTACACATAATCGCCCAAGCAGAAAGCAGAAGACATCTAGATTTTTAAAACGAGAACGCACTCTACCAGAAACTAAAGCATCAAACTAAGCTGGTTACTAACTGGTTCAGGCCAACCAAACCACTGCTAGTTGACAGTGGACACCTAAAACACCCGGCACGAAACCTAACACCAAATCATCCGACAATACCCGGTCCCCGTGCAACCTATGGATCCGGGAGCGCCGCCGGGTGGCGGAGAGCCGCGTAATTCGAAACACAACGACAAGCCGTATCTGACGATGGAGCAAGAGCAAGCTGTCCAATGGTGAGCATTGAGGAAACGGTTTTTTCCCTACCACCGCGAGAGACGGAGCCTTGCCTTCCGCAGCCATAGTGGCGCCCTGCGAGAGCTTCGAGAAGGCCGGCGGCTGCTGCGAGCTCGTGGGATGGTGGGACTGGGAAGAAGAAACGACGCGAGTGGAGTGGGTGGGCGTCGTGTAGTCGAGAAGGTAGAAGAGGACACCCGGCGGCCTGTGGGTGCCACGAGAGAGATTCGAGAAGAAAAGAAGTTGCTTGGTTGGGCCCGACGGGCTATTGGGCTATGGGTGCGGCCGTGTGGCAGAGACTGCTCGTCTGGGCTAAATTAAAAATGGAGGCCCAATGTCTTAAATACCTCAGGGCTTTGGGCTTAATTTGGTTCTTTCAGCACAGCGACTTTGCCCTTGCACAACTTTTGCCCTTCTTGGACAGACTTGCAGCAACGTCGAGCACGGAGCACCGCTGTTCATTGCTTGAGGTTATTCCGGTAAAAAAAAACAAGTGTTACACGAGTGTCGGTACATCAGGGGTCAGGGCAGAACGAGCAATCAACTGATCAAGCATCACTTCATCTCATGTCCAACGCAACGCGACAAGAAGACCCAGAGGCAGTGCGAACACGTGTTCCCAACGCGCCACGACATGTTCGATATAGACGAGCAAACAGGCAGCACGGCGTGTCGGCGTCACCGCCATGGCACTCATGCGTGCGCGACGGCGGCGCCGTCCATCCAGATGATGCACCGGAGGCACTTGCCCTGCACGAGCAGGTCGAACGCGGTGTTGATCTCGTCGAAGCCCATCCGGTGCGTGACGAGCTCGTCCAGCTCCAGCTCCTGATGCAGAAAACAATCAATAGCCGGCGCGTGTCACTCCAAACACGTACTAGTACAACAAAACCAACGATCACGTGTTGGTGCGGCTGATCTGATCAATCTATCAGCTACCTTGTCCAGATACTTGCGTGCCAGCACGGGGATGTCGTCCTTGGGCTTGATCCCGCCGAGGAGCGCGCCAGTGACCGACCTCCCCCGCTTGATGTCCGACGACGATATGCTGACGGGCGCCGCCGCGGCGTCGGTGCCCAGGATCACCGTCTTCCCCCACCCCTGCATATATCCACAATGCCGCATTGCTGCAAGTCAGAACTCACAAGAGATTCCACGGCGAGCTGCCACGAGCGGAGCGTACCGTCCGAGAGCTCTGGAATGCTTCCGCCATGACTGAATGCGCGCCGATGCACTCGAAGCAGTAGTCGGCGCCGCCGCCGGTCATCTCCTTGATCACCTGGATGGAGATCAGCAATCAGAAAGACAATCGAGTAGTCAGACTACCTCGATCGCTCACTGAGCACTGGTTCAGAACTTCAGATTCGGACCTGGCTGACGGTCTTCTCCCCGGTGTCATTTGGGTTGACGAAGTCGGTGACCCCCAGCCTCTTTCCTGCAAAGGAATGGAGAAACAAGCAACGTCGTGACGCACGGACTGTTTGAAGCTCTCTGAAGTTCTTGGGGGGAGCTGAGCTGAGGATACACCCTACCGATCTCGAACTTGTCCGGATTCAGATCGACCCCGATGATCCGCTTTGCGCCGCGCATCTTGGACCCTTGCACCACCTACATTTGGTTCAGGGGTCGCCGTCAGCACAGCAGGTGTTAGATTCAGAGAGAGCGCGACGTGTCAGGACTCAGGAGATTCTCGCTTGTGGTTACCGCTAGCCCCACGGTGCCTAATCCAAAGACAGCCACGGTCGAGCCGGGCTCCACCGCCGCCACCTTCCACGCCGCACCAACCCCTGACAGTGCACGCCGCGTCAGCATCGTCATCATCACTTCATCAGTGCGAGCTGCATCAGCTGAGCAGCCAGTGTGGAGTGTGGACCGTACGTACGTACCGGTGGTCGCGCCGCAGCTGAGCAGGCACGCGGTCTCCGGCGGGACGAGGCCGAGCTTGACGACGTGCGCGACGTCGACGACGGTGTACTCGGCGAAGCTGGAGACGGAGAGGAAGGTGTGGACGGGCTCGCCGGTGGCGGCGAGCGAGAAGCGCGTGGTGCCGTCCCGCGGCATGAGGCCGGGGCGGTACGTCAGCTCGGAGCAGATGTTGCTGCGCGGGGAGAGGCAGTCGGCGCAGCCCCCGCACTGCGCCAGGAACACCGGCACCACCGTGTCGCCCACGGTCACCTCCTCCACGTGCTCCCCCACGCTCTCCACCACGCTGGAACGGGAACGAACGAACGAATCAGCAGCTCGACAAGATGCCATGCCATGCCAGCCGACAGTTTAGCTGACGCTGGCTGCTGACCATTGCGAAATCAACAGTAGAGCATGTTTTTTCTGTGTCTACTCGGTGCTTTCTAAAAAGAGAGACGTCTGTTGGTTAGTCCATGTTGTTCTTTCTCTCTTTTTTTTCCTTTTTTTGTGTTTAGCACGTATGCCCACAATACCAAACATTATGCACCTTTCAGAATGATTCGAGGCTGCAGGTTTTTTTATAGCATTTGGATTGCAACAGGATTTAGAACCCGATGCTTTCTTCACAGAAGGAAAAAAATCGTGTCTCGCGCACTGTGGGGGTGTTTAGTTACCGTCTTTTTGCAAAATTTGTATGCGCTAGGTTGCATGCGTAGAGAGAAAAAAGTACATTGAAAAACGTGTAATATGCAAAATTCTGAAAAATAGAGGGAAACTAAACTGGGCCTAGTCTGGCCTAGCACTTGACGGCCCAAAGAAGTTCTTGTGGTAGCGTATCAATCGCGAGCACCGGCAGCAAGCAGCAAATTATGGATTCATAGAACTAGTATTTAGCAGCTAAAAAATAACAAGAGCAGATCTAAAAAGATCTGCTAATTATTAATATTTCACCCTGTTAAAAAGAACAAAGACCGAACCCTTTTTTTTTCTCGACTTTCTACGCATGCATGTCATCCTCCACATGCAAGCGTAAAGCCTCTCCAAACAATCCAATAAAAATAAAATACATACAGTTTTTTTAAAAAAAATAAAAAGATAGTGGACGCTATAAATAAAAATTGACCTTTTTTATTTGATGTGACATGATACTAAGTTTTGCTTTTTAATGAAAATTATTTTGATAAAATATAATTAAATTGTTGCCTGAGCTATTTTCATTCGAGATGGTTTTCAAGAATCTTAAAACTTCGTGAACAAATACTATAAATTAAAAGTAACCCACTTTATTTTGATCTAGCATCATAGTAAATTAGATTTTAAAAGATATTTTGAAAAAATTATTTTTAAATTGTCATGTGAGTTGTTTACACTTGAGATTGTTTTTAAAAATCTTAAAACTACGTGAAAAATATTATAAACGAAAATGACTCATTTTAATTTAACATGGAATGATAGTAAACTTATATTTTCAATTTAAACTTATTCTAAAAATATATTAAATTGTCACGTGAGCTGTTTACACTTATTAGTAGGTGAATCCAAACAACACCTTACTAATAGTCAGCTAGAAATATTATTAGCTCTAAGCTAGTTATCTTTTAGTTCCAAAAATCCAAACAAACAAACTCTTGTGCCTTTCTAAAACCGAATGCTATATGTGCTGATCTATCGAAAGCTTTTGGTGGTTGACTAGATATATATGCTTACCCGACTGCTTCATGCCCAAGGATGGATGGAAACATGGCTGGAAAACTCTGCAAAATGGAAGAAGAACAATGTGTGTGACTTGCGAGTTGCAAACCTGAGAAACTACATTCAGTATCAGCAAGAAGTGGTTTCAGTATCATGCTCATCCACGCATATTCGTCCGAAGGTCCAGGGACATAATTAATCTGATGCTTCTTAGATGAACACGACAGAATTTTGTTAACACTCTAATTTGTTTATTTGGTATTGCGTAAGATGGTACTGAACCAAACAACTAGTTTCCATCATTGAACCAAAGCGTTGACTTTTTCTGATTTTACGCACCATTACAGAGAGCTGCTAGCAGCACAGGATCAAGGACCTGGCAGGGTCGNTACCTTCATGCGCCAGAAGGTGATGTCGGTGTGGCAGAGCGAGGTGCAGATGATCTTGATGCGGACCTCGTGCGCCCGCGGCGGCGCCACCNTCCACCTCCTCCATCTCCAGCGGCTGCCCCGGCGCCTTGCTCACCGCCGCTGCGCCACGATCGCGTGGCCTCGTTGAGACAAGGAAGCGACGAGACTAAGGCGCAGGGACATGGAGGCTGGTGCACGCACATACCTCTGCATCTGATGGGCTTGGTGGCGGTGCTCTGCTCCATCGTCGCGGCCTCGCAGTTACGGCAAGTGAGAGAGCTCTGTCCTGTGATCCTGTCCTGCCCGCTCGAGGCGCGTCTGCTTTGGTATCGGCTATATCGTCGGATGTGGTGCTGAATGATAATGGGGTTTGGTTGGCTGCTGCGACCCACGAACTAGCCATGCAATCATTGCATTGATGTTTCAACAATAAATCGTGTCAGAGAATCATGTGAATGATGAACAATTGGCCAGACAATACTTTTTTATAACTAAAAAAGGAGAGGTATCTATTCTGCTAGCATATGAGAGTTGGTGTACCGATAGATATACTTTCTGTTATTTTATGTTTTCCTTTTTCTAATCCATATGGACCATCCTTTTTTCTAGAGGAACTGCAGCATGCGTTATTTACGCTGACCTAAACTTGTACTCCAAACGTGAGGTCGTGAGCATACAAGTTCATTACATACGAGGCTTCACATGGGACCTTAGGAGCAAGTATAATAGAAGGTTGCAAGCCGACTAAATACTAGGTGGAGAAGAGAGAAGAGGAGAGATAGAGGAGAGTAGGCCTGGGCATATTACCCGCTACCAAATACCCGAACCCGAAATACCCGGACCCGGAACCGAAATACCCGAACCCGCAGTATCCGAAATACAGTTCGGATAGTGAATCCTATTACCCGAATTTAATTTGGGTAATTCGGGTACCTGTACCCAGCACCCGAACTACCCGAACTACCCAAACCCATTAACCCAGCGCCAGTAGCTAGCACAGCAAGCCGTATCCCACCCCTCGCGGCCCAAGCCCACGGCCCACAAAGTCAAGGCGGCTAGGCCTACTCCCGAGTCCCGAGTCCCGAGTCCTCCCGAGTCCCGACTCGGCGCTCGGCCGCTCGCTCGAGTAGTCGCGAACTCGCGACTCGCGACTCGGCGTCGNTCAGCGCTCGCTCACAACCCTAGCCGCCACTCTGCATCTCAGTCCGTGCCTCCCATCCCGCGCCGAGTGCCGAGCGCCGGAGACGCCGACCCGGAGTGCCCCGCCGGCAAGGGCGGAGCAAGGGCAGGGGGAAGGAGAAGGAGAAGGAGAATGTCAATTTATTGATATTTGTGGCTGCATTCCTTGATCCAAGGTACAAGCTATCTTTGTACACACAAATTACTGTTGACGAAATATTTGGTGAGGAAAGAGGTCAGTTGGTTTGGGCAGCAATTAATGCCTGTGTGATAGATCTATTTGCTGAATACAAGAACATGTATGCTCCAAATGAACAACCTACTCAAGTAGTTGATGGTGATAAATCTAAGAGAGTAGCAGGAGGAATGCTTAAAGAAAAAATTGCCAAGAAGATGAAATTAAATAATTGTTCTATCAGCACCAACAAATCTGAACTAGAGAGATATCTTGCTGAAGAAACAGAAGACCCGGAGTCCAAAATTGATATTCTTGCTTGGTGGAAAGTCAATTCAAGTAGGTTTCCTGTTTTGGGTCACATGGCTCGTGATGTGCTTGCTATACCCATCACAACAGTAGCGTCGGAGTCGGCTTTTAGCACGAGTGGGCGTATATTGGATGACTTCCGTACATCTCTTACTCCATTCATGTTAGAGGCTTTAGTATGCACACAAGATTGGCTTCGAAGGCCTACTGTTGACATAAAGGAGAGTACAGAGGAACTTGCAATAATAGAAAAAGGTATCATATTTGCTTACTTGCTTGCATAATTACATTTGTGAATTTACTTTATATAATTTTAAATATGTAATTGTGTACTGATGTACTGTTGTTGTGCATTTACAGAGTGGATAGAAGAATTTGGCGGCAAAGGAAAAAATAATGAGCAACCATCCGTGACTGTCGGCACCTCCAATTCCAAGTCACAAACACCTAGCAGCACCAACAATGTTCAGACCTCGACTACGGCTTAGCCCAAAACTTGGAGACGTTCTTTTGTTCTTTGTGCTGGACTGCTGGCTGCCACAATGCCACCTGCTGCCAGGCCTGATGCCTTGACTTGAAGACTGGAACTTTTCAATTTGTGCTCTTCTAGTTGTATGTTGTGTGGTGTGTGCTCTTCTAGTTGTATGCTGTCAGTACTTGGTAGTTGCTACTTCCAATTCCAAGTTCCAAGTCCTGTATGGCTGTGTGCCTGTGTCTTTGAGTCTTTGACTCTTTGAGTTGTGAGTTTGTGACTATGCACTCACTGGTTTGTTGTTTACTATTTGCACTTGCATTTGAATGTTGCACCTGTGGTTGGAAATTTGAACTTATCACTTATCAGTTCTCAATTATTCTGTCCAGTTCTAGTTCTATGCAAAATTCTATGATATTCTGNATGTGTTTGCTGTGATTTCAAATATTTCGGGTAAACCGGGTATNCCGAACCCGAACCCGAAATTTCGGGTACCCGAAATTGCGGGTAGTAAAATTTTAGAGCTATTTTCAGGTAACAGATCTCATTACCCGAATTTTTTATTACCCGAATTACCCGACCCGAATTAATCGGGTAACCCGAACGCCGAGGCCTAGAGGAGAGAGTTTACAGTCCGTTTAGTCACAATAATCAATGAAACTTGTGAGAGTGCCAAGTGGGCCATAACATTAATAATGAAGAGCTAACTACTATATGGGTGGGCTGAGAGATAGGTTGCAACTATACACAGCCAGCAGCAGGCTGTATTATTAGTCTTGCTCTAATGATTATTTTTTCCCTCGAAATGGCGGTGAACATGATCGTCAACTGGGCTTCTTGCGAGGTCTTGGCCAAGCCTTCTTTCTTGGTTTCAGAACTGGGCCTTCTTAAATTCTAGCCCAACTAGGCACAAGGACAGCTCCGGCCTAAGATAAACCAATAGAAAAAATTGGCTACGATTTTCCTGGATAGGGTGTCTTCCAGGTTCCAGCTCGCAGGCGGCCACGTCGGCCAGCCGACGGCCACTCACTTCGGCTGGCTCCTGCAACTGCCACCCCGAAGACAAAACGAGAGCACGAGCTGCACGCACAGCTCGAGCAGACGGCGAGGATTCCGTTCAAGAGCAGAGGAGGAGGAAGAGGAGAGGAAGCGCGGCTCATCCCCATGGCGCTCTTCGCCATCCTCCGCGCATCTCCGGTGGCCGCCGCCGCCGCGGCGCCGTCCTTCAGCTGCGTGTCCGGCCGTGGTACGTGGATCCTCGCTGCAGCTATGCTTTCGATTCCAGCTTGCTAGTCATGCAGCACAGCAGCAGCGTGGATTTACCTGAATTCAGCCGTTCTGTGGTCAGTCTTTACATTCTGGCCCATGTTATTCACTGTTAATCGTGAATTACGGGGGCATAAAGTGTGTGTTAATTGTAGGTTTTTGAGATCTGGTTACTCAACTACCCCTACTAATGTTTATGGACTCGTAAGATTCTTCGAAAGAAAAAAGTTTTTTGGGTTGTCTGAAAGGCTAGCGCTATGAACATGGCTTCTGAATTTTGGTGACTCGCCATTGTCCATGGACTGTGACTTGTGCCTTCTGATGATTCTCTGTCAAAAACTCAAAATGCTGCAGCATCTGCGCTGCGCGTCACCTCCAGCAAGAGGCGCGTGGTCTCCTCGAGGGCCGCCAGGTCGCTGTCCATCAGGTGCGAGCAGAGCGCGAAGCAGAGCGGCCCCGACGTGTGGCTGGGCCGCGCCGCCATGGTCGGCTTCGCCTCGGCCATCTCCGTCGAGGTGGCCACCGGCAAAGGCTTCCTCCAGGTACCACATCAACAGCATGTTCTTGGCTTCTTGCACCGTTGCACGTACCGAGCGCGCGCGCCGCAGGGGCTTAAAAGTTAAAACTAACGCGTGAGTGCTCGCCGTCGCTGCAGAACTTCGGCGTGGGGACGCCGGCGCCGACGCTGGCGCTGGTCGTGTCGGGGCTCGTCGTCGGCCTCGCCGTCTTCTTCCTGCTCCAGTCCGGCGGCTCGCAGGACTGAACGCTGATGGACAAGATTACAAGAAGCATCGAACGTCGTTCAGTATTGCAGGGCTCATAGTCGGAGGTTGCCGTCCATTTATTTGTCACTCGTGACATTTTAGATGTACAAATGTGACGTACTCACTGACGACCACCTACGAAACATGTACGGCTCTAAAGTTTGGAACGGTTCGTGTCACGTTGAAATTGTGCCTGATACCGAGAAAAGAAGAGATGGGAATTTTAGGCAGGTCAGACAAATCATTTTGGTGAAACTGCAAAGTACTGATTCCCGATCGATCCTGCTCTCCTTCTCCACAACATGTACGGCTCTCCTTCTCCACGAGCAGAAGCAGACCGATCATGCTTGCACCGTGCGCGGTGCGCCGGCCACCTGATCACGCGCCATTGTTCCCCTCGGCGCCGCTGTCCATCCAGATGATGCACCGGAGGCACTTCCCCTGGGCGAGCAGGTCGAACGCGACGTTGATCTCGTCGAAGCCCATCTGGTGCGTGATGAACCCGTCCAGCTCCAGCTCCTGGTCGTTCCACGCCGCTCATCAGAGAAACAAACACACGTCGTCACGCCACGCCATGCGCGCGCACGTTGCTCCCGACATGAACGGAGCTCACGCGTCAGTGTAGTGGTGGTGCTCAGTGCTCACCTTCTCAAGGCATTTCTGCGCCAGCACGGGGATGTCGTCCTTGGGCTTGATCCCGCCGAGGAGCGCGCCGGTGACCGACCGGCCCCTCATGATGTCAAGCGACGAGATGCTGATCGGCGCTGCGCTGCCGTCCACGCCCAGGACCACCGTCTTCCCCCAGCCCTGCACCCAAAGAAACCGCCATTGCCGATCGATCAGTTGCCAGTTGGACACTTGCAATCTTGCATTGGCAATGGCACCCCACAAGATTCATCGACGGCTGTTGCCAAACCAGGGAACCTATGCTATGCAGCAGATGTGCTAGCTGCACGAGGAGTCATCAGCCAGTGCGTGGTTGCGTACCGTCCGGGAGCTCTTGAAGGCCTCCGCCATGACTGAAACCGAGCCGATGCACTCGAAGCAGTAGTCGGCGCCTGCGCCGTCCGTCATCTCCTTGATGACCTGCTCGCATAAGATCGATCGGCCGGCCGGTGAGCTCGGTGACCACGGAAATGCAGCAGCAACACTACAGACATTGAGACATATACACAAATCGCATCGCATCGCCAATGCAGAGGTTCGTTGGTTCAGACTTCAGACCTCGCTGACGGTCTGCTCTCCGATATCGTTCGGGTTGACGAAGTCGGTGATCCCCATCTTCCTGCCTGCAATGCAAATATGCAATGGGTGAGCAACGGTGTGTGCGATCTGCCACTCATATGCAGCGCGCACCAATTGGCATTACCGATCTCGAACTTGTCCGGATTCAAGTCTACCCCGATGATCCTCGTGGCCCCGCGCATCTTCGACCCTTGCGCAACCTGCAGTTCGTTGAGGCGTCAGAGTCAGTCACTACTGACCCACTGATGACAAAGTCAGCGCTTGGGTTGGCTATCAGAGAGGAGATTTGGTGGTGGTTGCTACCGCTAGCCCAACAGGTCCTAGTCCAAAGATGGCCACAGTCGAGCCGGGCTCCACTGCCGCAACCTTCCAAGCCGCACCAACTCCTGCATTGTGCATTCATTATCACAGCGTCACGAATCAGTTGCAACAGCACAGGGATCGACGACGACGACGATGCACTCCATCGTGTGGTACCGGTGGCGACGCCGCAGCTGAGCAGGCACGCCTTCTCCGGCGGGAGGGCGGCGCCGACGCTGACGACGTGCGCGACGTCGACGACGGTGTACTCGGCGAAGCTGGAGACGGAGAGGAAGTTGTGCACGGGCTCGCCGGTGGCGGCGAGCGAGAAGCGCGTGGTGCCGTCCCGCGGCATGCCGGGGCGGCTCGGCAGCGCGGAGCAGAGGTTGCTGCGGGCGGAGCGGCAGTCGGCGCAGCCCCCGCACTGCGCCAGGAACACCGGCACCACAGTGTCGCCCACGGCCACCTCCTGCACCTTGTCGCCGACGCTCTCCACCACACTACATACATACAGACGCCGCCGTCATGACGTAATTAGTGATCGGAATTAGGATAATCTGGCCATTATGACGCCGCCGTTATGAAGCTGGATCGGAGTATCGGAGTGCCCCATTTCAAAAGGCTGCTTTTTTCCAACGCCTGATGGTGACTTCACTGTCTTGTTTGGCAAGAGGGTTAGTTCGGAACGGATCAGTAACTATGGGTGATTCGTTGATGTGCCTCCTTCTACACGATAATCTATTTTGATAAGAGATCAGAAGTCGTGACTCGTGATCTTATCCTGGCCTAAAAAGATCAATCGATTTCGATTAAACAAAAGTGCACGGGCGTCACCACTGTGCACATGCATTGACCAAATTTCTAAAAAATATTGAAACATAACACATCAAATGAGTAATACATTTCATATTTAATCTAATCATGATTGTTTGGTATCACAAATATTATTATTATTTACTATAAATTAGGTCATACCTAAGATAGTTTGACTTGGATCAAACCAAAATATCCTATATTCCAGAAAGGAAGCAATGATTTCAAATCGTATAATCGAACCTAGTCGTAAGAGCACCGATAAGAAGATTAGTC
>JAZFNS010020000.1:17213017-17224484 GCA_037127165.1 Alloteropsis angusta | reverse complement strand
TACAATACAGTATGTATATTTTGTTCTTTCAAATTCAAGTAGATAAAGAGCATCTGCAGCCACTCTCCTATTTATCCTAGTCAATGAATTTGGGAGTCCTATCTGTATAGTATGGGTCGTGAGTTTTCTCGCTAGCATAGTATAAAGAAATCCCTGTTTGAATGATTTAAATGTAAAATAGCGTCTCAATTGGCTTCATATATGATGGCCTAAAGAAATTCCTTGTGTAGTATAGCAACTCTGATCCTTTCTCTCTTTCTACATATTTGGCAGGTGGAACCCCTAACAAATATGAATAGGTAAATAAAGTTTGTAAGATTATTGGTTGGAGTGCACTGAGTTAGGCGTGGAATCCGAGAGACGTCCCATTTAGTTTTCAGGAGTGTTTGCTTCAGAATACGAAATGAATACGTGGAATTCTTGTGGTGGAACCTGATTACCCAGGTTTGAGTCTCCAACTCGGTACATGTGTCATATTTTTTGGATTTTTTTGGATTTAACCTGCACTATTTTTTCAATGGTAGACCACGTGCCCGTTAATAGTGAGCGGTGACTTTGTCATTCTAAAGATCGGAACAACCAACCCAATTTTTTTAGAGGTGATCATAGAGATAGCGTTTGCGTGCGTGTATTCATAGGAATGAATGTGCGTGCGTGAAGTGTCTGCGTATGTACCGATGTTTCAAAAAAAATACAAATTGGATATGCTAATCAATTGCAAAGTGGCTATAACCAGAAGAACTCAAAACTCATAGAGCAGCCAAAAAAAAGAATTTGTTTTAAGCCTTGTTTAGATCAGCAAGTTTCTGTAAAAGTAGCGCATTGAAAAATGTGTGCTACTCCTATGTTGCGACAAGTTTTTTCAATAGTAACTTTTCACAACGTTTTGCAACAACTATCTAAACTAAACAAGATCTTACTCGTATTTACAACCTGTAGTAAAAATAAAATACTGTAATTTTGGATCGTGGAGGTGCATGCATGCCCGTTGGCTCTTTATTTGACGGAAGTACGATGGCGACCTCCAAAGAAAGTGAGGGGATTTGGAACCACTCCCAACCATAATCAACGCGATCGGAGCGGATGGGCCAACGGCTTTCTCGTAGCAGGCAGGCACTAGGAAGTGGCCGTTTCGGCATGATTTGCGATCGTTATCGTACCAAACAGCCTACCCAAAATCAAGCAAAATCACGGTGACAAGCAGTAGTGTCAAGAAAGCAACGGTTCCCTAGCTAGCTTTGGAGCTTCGAGGCTACAGTAGCAGCACGGAACGCTCGTTTCTGACTGATTTGCTAGCTACCCAGGGTAACTGTACCAAACGTGCAAGCAACACCACCTAACATCCATTCCCTACGAAACAAAATAATCGTCTGCAGCTAGTGCTGCACAAAATTAAGGGCCCGTTTGTTTACTCTCTAGATTATATAATCTAGCTTATAATCTAGATAATCTCATGTGTCTAACAAACACCATAAATTATTTCTCAAATTATATAATCCACACACAGATTATTCCAGATTATATAATCTCATAAGCTGCCCAATGTATGCTTATTTCAGATTACTCTACCCAAGAAAACAAACAGGCCTTACATGACTACTGCAACTCTTTGTTTCGACCTTTATTTGTTGATGACCGAAAATAAACGTACTCCCTCCGTCCAAAAAAAAAANTGCAATTTTCACTTCCCCAAAAAATTTTGAATCTTAATTTTGACCAATTATAGATNTAAAAATATTAACATTTATAATATACAATATATATTATTATATTTGTTAAAAAATATACTTTAATAATAAATTTATTTATAGCAAAAAATATGAATACAATTTTCTAGAAACTTGATCAAACGTAAATTGTTTTAACTGACACACAACTCATAGTTACATTGTTTTTTGGACGGAGGACTACGCAAGATGTGGCAGTAGGTTAGGTGAATCGAGGTAAAAAAAGGAGGGTCAAATGAGACCGTGATACAATAGTTGTAATAATTAAACTACCACATGCTCAACATTGCAAAATGAAGCAATGAATAAAGATGCATATTGAAATAATCATGACATCCAGGGGACATCTAAAATAAGGAAAAAAAACCCTATGTACTACTAAGTTAACCAACTAACCAAGGCTATTTATGTCGAGCTTCTGCTCCCATTGGGCTAATATGGTTAATTTTATTTCTGTCATGGTCCTAGTCTAGCGAGATATGGGTGTTATGGTCCTAGTCTAGAATGGCTACTTTACCTTTTGATTTCATCTTTTATTGATCCACTCTCATGTACAAACAAAGGGGCGATTTCCTTTACATGTACGTCATTCTGCCAAATGAATATTGCAATTTTGATTCTTAACTTTGGCCCCAAAAGAAGAGGAAAAGTCTAGTTTGAGCATGTTTATCTTTGTCCAAAAAACAAAATGAAAAGAACTATAGAAGTAAAAAAAAGGTTGTTGTCCTTACCATTTTTAGGGCATACTTACTTCACTACCTTGAGAAACTCTGAGCATAATAATAATGTCAAAAAAAGGATATCATTATCTACACATTATTTCATTTGGCTTTCTGATTGTCGACTACAATGGGAACAACAGCATTTATTGTACCGGTGCTAAATCGCCAACCGCAAACGGGCCTATATTAATTATTTTTTTAGTTCAAAAGAGAAAATGACACATATTACATCACCTTTTCTTTGCCCCTTTGAAATCGAATATCACTTTTACACGCTCCCAAAAGAAAAGGCTGCAAGGTGCCCTTTGGGGAGTTGAGGTTGCAAGCTTAACCATTCTAAATAGATTTCAACTATGCAACAATAGTGTCTGCTACCTTTTTTAGGTAAGTGAAAGAGGAGGGGCCCTACTAAACTCCCTTTGAAAGACAACCATGAGTTTCTACAAAAAAGTGAGCATAAGGTTCAAAGCTGGCATTATCTCTACAGGTGAAAAATACCCCCAATAATTGGCACCAAGAAACCAGCTCTTATTTGTTCAAACTTCCAGGCATGTATGATGTGTATAGCTTTGACTTTACGTAGAAGCGTTTGCTTGTGCCCATGGTCGCATGGCACGTAGCCGCATTAACATGGCTAGCTCGGTCCACTACACGTCACTGTCTCCATCATCTTAAGACATGGCGTGATTAATTAGCTTAACTCTCTNGTTAAAAAATGATAGCTATATTTTCATCAGTGGAAAATTAACTTATGCAATTTTTGACTAACAATTAGTCAAACTATATGTAAGTTTAGAACTTAATAGCATCTATAGATTTTTATCCATAATTCCTTTTGGAAGACATTGATTTTTCCAGAAATTGAAGACATATTCTAATAGAAATTTAGAGTCAAAATCTATTTTATTTAATTTTTTCTGATAAAAAATACATCTATCATTTCTGGACAGGAGGAGTATAATTTTGCTGGTACTAAATTAAGTTTGTTGTTCGATCTGCTAGGTGTTTTTGTTTGTCCCTTTTGTTCGTGTCTAACGCTTGAAGATAAGGTGTCGTCTCATATGATCTTATTTGTGTAGAGACAAGCAGAAGTGGACGCTGATCCGTTGCCTTTAAATTCACGTACGTAGCAGTACGNCTGTTAAAAAATGATTCATCAGTGGAAAATTAACTTATGCAATTTTTGACTAACAATTAGTCAAACTATATGTAAGTTTAGAACTTAATAGCATCTATAGATTTTTATCCATAATTCCTTTTGGAAGACATTGATTTTTCCAGAAATTGAAGACATATTCTAATTAAAATTAAGAGTCAAAATCTATTTTATTTAATTTTTTCTGATCAAAATATATCTATTATTTCTGAACGGGAGGTGTATAATTTTGTTGGTACTAAATTAAGGTTGTTGTTCGATCTGCCAGGTGTTTTTGTTTGTCCCTTTTGTTCGTGTCTAACGCTTGAAGATAAGGTGTCGTCTCATATGATCTTATCTGTGTAGAGACAAGCAGAAGTGGACGCTGATCCGTTGCCTTTAAATTCACGTACGTAGCAGTACGNCGCCAAAAATAAACGTTGCATTCTTTTTGCCGCCCGTGCATCACTGTTGGTGCACGATCGGGGACCAAGCTAGCGAGCAATGCATCCGGCCGGTTGCTAGCGTGTGTGAGAAAAAGTCGGGCAATATTCACGCAGAAATAAAGGTGAAATGAGAGGAGAATCATAGGACAACGCAGAAATATATCTATCTGTGTGATTTAAAGAGCCCACGTGCCAGGTTCTGCGGCTGTCCACGTGCATGCAAGTGGTTAGCAAATGGTACATCGATCGCGAGAGAACATTCGTTCGAGGAATTCCCGGCCGGCCGGACATTGATAGGAAAATCAAGCACACACATCACACATACATAGAGGGGCTAGCTGTTCTGCCCTTTTATAGCAGTTGATGGATTAGAGGCACAGGCGCAATCGAGTCGTGGTCGTTGGTAATTTCAGCACGGCACAAAGAGGCCAGTGCAACCGAGCAATTAATGTGTGGTTTGTAATTAAGGACTTATAATTAATGTCGGTGTGGTAAAATTGATGCTAGATTTATCATGAAAAGTAGTGGTTTTTTTCTAACTATAAACTGAATAGTTTATACAGTTTTTTGGAGGAACAATTTTTCAGATAACAATAATTTATACAGGTCAAAGTTGCGGCATGATCATATCGTAGTAGATTATTTATGTTTGTGCTCGGAGCAAATAGGTGTAACCAGCTAGAGGAACCAACCGTCCATACGGTTGATCGGGCCAAGTATCCATTTGTATAAACACCGCCACAACATTTGGCAGAAGATGAATATAATCCCTATTATCTCGCCCAAGCAAAGCACATGCACCCCAGCACACAACTAGATCAGGCACGCATAGTAGTACGTCAACACATAGCATGCAGCATATGGCATGTGTTTGGTCAGACGCACGCACACCTGTGCTTTCGTGCAAACCTTGCCTTGATCTAGCTAGCTTGGCCACCACTCAGACCTAGCTAGCTTCTCGCTCATTGATCGATCGATCCCTTGCCGTTGAAGCAGCAATCCTTTGCTTGGATCCCCTGCAACCGTGTCTGCCAGTGGCCAGCTCATCACGCGCACTGGGCTGCATGCGTTGCAGGCTGCCGCACCAATGGCGATGCCTCTGCCTGCCCCCTGCCGGCATGTGGTGTGCAAATGCAAGGCCATGGACGGAGACCAGACCGAACAAGCAAGCCATCATCGGAGCCGAAGCCTCCAGAAAAGCTAGCTCCTCCCCGGGGCCTCGGCTGGAAAAAGGAGTGGCGCTTCACGTGCCGCGCTTTTACTTTTCGAGCCCCCCACGCCGGCGATGGACGGCCCGGATCGGCCGGTGGTGGCGCGCACATGCATGGGGCTCGCCGGAGATGGAGCTTTGGATGCGGTGCGTGTGTGATGAACTGATGAGCGCCAGAGCCAGCCAGGTCAGGTCGGTCTGAACTTTGGGCTCGCCTCTGATCTGTCTGGTCAGAACTTTTAACTAGTTGTCACACTCGCATCTTGGATATGATGATCTCGTCTCCTCATCATATGAACATGTCGTGGAATGGATTACATACGGAGCTGGAAAAGGGAAAAGGTGGCTTTGCCATCTCAGGAGTATGGGGTTTTGATTTATTTTTTTTTAAGAACGTGTGTATGGTTGGTGTTTGCATTGGTCGGTGATCAACTGATCATGCCAGCAAGTTTCGCAATTTTTTTAAAAAATATATGTATTGCATTCTTTTGAGGCGTCAGGTATCGATCAGGTTGCCAGCAGGAGAGGAGGCTATCCGTGCAAGAAGCTACGGATAAACGCATGTGAGCCTGATAAGAGCAAGCCCAACGCAAGCACCTAATGCTAGTAGTCTTGTGAAAAAGTTGTGTTCAAACCACCATGTACCCAATGCAAGTCACCATACCCTGGTTCTATTTGCCTTCTCTCTCCCCTCCAAAGTTGCTTTTACCTATGCTTTTCTCTCTAGCAAAAGTCACGAGGCTTGTTTTTTAACTGGAGCCACTATACCCTCACCAGGCTGCACTGACATATTTCAAGCACCTATGTATGTTGACGTGGAGGTGGGTAGAGTTGAAGCCACCAGCCATGTAGGAGCGTTGGGCTTGGCCTAAGATCCGTCAGGGCGGATGAGTGATTTGAGCTTCTTCTGTACTTTTGCTGAAAACATATGTAAAATTTACTTCAACGATTTTAATAAACTAGATTTCAATAGTCATTTTAGAATACTAGATTTAATATCTGTTCAATTTACTTCAGCGATTTTTTATAAACTAGATTTCAGTAGTCATTTTAGAATACTAGATTTAATATCTGTTCAATTTACTTCAGCGATTTTTAATAAACTATACATATGGAAATATTGAAGCAGCATATCAAATATGTTGAACATGTATATCCAGATGTTGCATCGATTCATTTTGGGTGTTGTTTTAAAAAATAAAAAACCATATACTTTTAAATTGGAATTTGTTTTGCTGTATACAGTATATTCCAAGTAACGCGGATCTCAAATATGGGAAGACAAGAAAGAAAATGTAAAGTTTCCCGAGTTTGTACGGCCTGCGAAAAATCTGCAACTCGTCCAAGTTTTCTGATGGGCCGAGGCGACTGTGCTCTTGCACGAGGTGTTCAGAGATCTGGGTGCGTGCGAAGGAAACGATGGGAGAGGCCCATATAGGCATAACGAGGCTATTTATCTATTGGGCTTGGACCCTCTGAAGTGACAGCGCCAAATACAAATTCATCGCTTACTTTCTACCAATCCAACTTATTTTCTCGCACTTCTACAGAGTTCAGGCCAGAAGACAGCAGCATTTCCGTAACTACGCCTTTTCCATTACGTTATCAAAAGAAGCATGCAAATACTTTCATACTACTAGCCAAATAATGTTATTGCTTGGGTCAAAAGAAAATTACTTCAAGTTCGTTAGAAATCCTCTCCGATGCACATCAGCTGATGAGCCCCGAATTAAAGTGTGCAGTCATGCATGTATCCTACATCCCTGGCACTGATCCCTCATCCCTCCCAATATAAAACATTTCTTCAGACAACAACAACGATCAAGAACTGCATATGGAGTATATGATTAGCTGAACCCCGTGAGTTCATTTAGAAAAACACACACCATTTTCCTCTCCCCGATTGATGCGATCAGCATCGATCTACACTCTGTTACAGTAGCTACAGATTGGAGTGGCTACTCGGACGCATCGTCAGCAGCACAAGCGACCGCGGCGAACACGTCCTCGTCGCCCACGCCCCACCACTCGCAGCCGCTCTGCCGATGCAGATGCGCCGACGAGTCCGTCAGCCTCCGTCCGGCTGGCACCGACGTCTCCAACACGCGCACGCTCATCCTCGCCGAGAGGACCGCCGGCGCCTCCTCGCCCAGGGCACGCCGGCCACTCGGCCGGCGCGGCGAGCTCGACTCGCCGCTCCATTATTGCCACGGCGACGTCGTCGTTCCCGGCGCTGGCGTCCCTCCACGGGACCTCGGCGCGTCCCACGAGCTCGGAACAACCAAGAACGCGCCCCAGCAGCGCCGCACGCCTCCTCCCTCCCCGCCGCCTCCGCACCTCGAACACCACGGCGCCCCGGTCCACGATTCGCGCACGCGGGCCGGCGAGCCGTCGCAGCTCAGCGACGCCACGTCGCGCCACGACACGGCGCGGGCGCCCGTTGTTTCTCCTCCGTCGCCCTGATGCTCGGCGCCGCGGCTGTCGATCTGGATCACTCTGCAGCCGAGGCCCGTGACCCTGACGGAGCTGATCTCGCACTGGAGATGAAAGACGCCGCCGCAATCACCCTCCACTTACTACGACGAAGAGTCGACGAGGCTATTTATACGTGCATCGGTGTATGGAGCTATATATCCATGAAGACCTGAGGCGTGTGTAACTTTTGGCAAGCGAGTGCAAGCTCCAACGAGAACACTGGTGGTGGTGTGCTGTAACTTTAGCTCTTGCGATGAGCAAGGGGCGGCCAGTTGGCCTTGCTCATGGACATGGCTAGGGCTGTTCTTCGCTTCCAAACTGGCCTATCAGCCGATCAAAGGTGAACACAAAACAGTGATCCAAAGTGCACGCAAAAAGTTTATGAAATGGGCTTAAATGGACCAGGTCTCTTATGGGCTTAAAGAGCATGGCTTGACTTGGGCTGAACCTGAGCTCGAACCTTGGGCCTGAATTCTGAGCTCTCGGGCCCATTCTCTATTTGTGGGAAGCCCGTAGACGAAAGTTCTTCAGATGTTAGCAGTGTTAATTTCTTTGTAGGCATATATACTGGTTTCACTTGTGGATAGGATAGCTAGCTCGTTATATCATGTGGTTTACATGCATGTTTCAGGTCACAGGTCAGTGAATATCCAGATCATCACAACATGAACGTGAACATGAACAGGGAGCAGGACATGGACATCAGGGCATGCATATTTCTATGTAAAAACAGACAAGTCCTACCACATCCTGTCCTTGTTTTCATGGTCCGGACAAGATAACGATATTCTCGTTTCACAGTGCAGATATCACCTTGCCTCGTCCTTCCAGAGATTCGGCTCCCTGTAGCTATGACTGCCGTGCTGCCAGCATCTTTACACGCTACGGAGCTTCAGCATCAGAAATTTCCTTGTGTACGAAGTTCATATGAATGCAACAAGGTACATACATATGCGCATCAACAATTGATTCTTTCCACATGGATGTACCTCTGCCAATTCAACTATGCTCACGTGATGACAGTATGTGACACCAAGGTACATATACATAGTTATAGCGTCATCAGTTCCAGCAGCTAGCACAGCTACTGCTTCAGGTGCAATATATGGAACAGTGAGATGTGGAGTTCCATCTTTGAACAGCTGCTGGCAATATCCATGATACTTTTTTTTAGATCATGTGTTACAATAACCCAGATGATATATATCATAGCTTGCAATGGTGCATGCATGCGTGTAGACAAATAGCAGAGGATTCACCTAGCTTACTTTCATATATATGTGGATCAAGGAAATTTGCAGACACGTTAACTCACACAACGGATTGTGCTTTTGCATAAAAGAAAAATCTGAATTGATGCATCAAGGACATTTGCAGGCATGTATGTACATATACACTTCAGTCGATATTAGAAATTCAGAACTCAAGTTATTTTTGAACTGGTTTTTCTAGGGCTGTTGGTCAAGAAGAACTCATTTGGAGTCCCTAACTGTTGCCCCAATCCCTAGATTCATCACAAAACACGGTCATATTTACTGATAAATTTTCTTCAAAGGTATATATATTATTCTATTTCCACTGAAACATGGTCATCACGGGATATCATTTTAATTAGCTAATTAAGTTATGCAGCACAGGTAGAACAGATTTCTAACCACAAACTGAATTATCCCCAAAGTCCAAATAGTATCGGAAACAATCATACCTTTCACGGTACAATAGAGAAAGAAGAGAAAACAAAAATGACCATAAGAAAGAGTTTCATCGTATCGTCTCATCTCGACAGGGACGTGAGCCGAACTGAGAACACAAACACTTACAATGCATCGAGTCTTTCTGTTTCAAAGTTGCACAAGCAAAACAAGAGATGAAAACCTTGTATATTTACATCTCTCACACCAAAATCAAGAAGAGTTCTTTAACTAAATCATACCGTGTATGTATGTGTTGAATTAATCTTGTCATGGGGCTAGCACGCAGTGGCCAGGTAGAAGATGAAAGAATCAGCATCTTCCTCTGCCTGCTAGTGGCTGTGATACCTGTCCCCGGCGTGCAAGAAAGACGAGAAGAACCCATGGCCATGTCCGGCTCTATCGTCTTCCGCCGTCTCGAAGCTGCCGTCGTCGTATCGCGGGACGGCACCGGAGAGCGTCGTCGGCGCGAAGCCGCTGTAGGACTCAGAGCTCGACCCACCAGGAGGGTTCGCGCTGCTGTTCGCGAACAGTGAGTGCGCGAACGAGCCGGTGGGCGGCGGCGGGGCGTGCGGCGCAGCAGCAGGGAGCTTGAGAGGCGACGGGCGCATCAGCAGCTCGAAGGGCGGCGCGCGCGCGCCGGGATCGTGGGGGGCGCCGAAGAGCACGCCGCCGGGGCCGAGGTGGTGGGGCGCGAACGGCGGCGGCGCAGGGATGCCGGTGAACTCCTGCACCATGGCGCGGAAGTTGGAGGTGTCGGTGGTGAGCACGGTGGTGGGCGGCCGGCGCGACACCCGGGGGCGCTTCCGCGGCGGCTTGCGCGAGGCTGCGGCTGGCGGCAGGGGCGGCTCCTCTCGCGAGGAGGTGGCTGGGAAGAAGGAGCTGGTGGTGGCCGGGTCGAGGAAGAGCGCGTGGTGGTCGTCTAGGAAAGCAGAGGCTGGCGCGGCCGGCGGGGAGAGCGGGGGGCTGTCGCTGGCGGTGGACGCCATGGGAAGAGCGAGCGAGGGCGTGCGTGAGGTCCGGGATGGATGGGAGATGCGTAGGGTTTGGTGGGAAAGAGGGTCGGAGCACGGTATATGAGTGGGTTGGTGTCTTGCTGATGTGGGTCGTTGATGCACGAGCGAGCATACGTGTGCCTCAGGGAGTGGTGAAGCTACGATCCTGACAATGTCTGTGCTAATTTGGTGACATATTCCAACATACTTCAAAGCAGTAGAAAAGTTTGTGTGGAAATTGGCATACACTAGCTTCTGATCCATACATATACATTATAATATTATATATTGTTTAGGACGTGAATAAGGTGACAGTTTGACTAACAATTTTAGTATAAAAATAATTATGCATTTTTCATCAGGATTCTAACAAGATTAATGTTACCTTTTTGAGTTTGAGGGATTGCTAACCAAATATCGCAGGTGGCCTAAGATTAATGTTACCTTCTCACGCATGATTTAATTCTTGCGTCTTTTTTTTTATATTTTTGCAGAGTACCACTTTAAAATATAGTTGCCTTAAACATCTCAAAAACTCTTTATACTTTTTTAACTTACATAAATATAGATTTTGGTGAAAAACTCATCTCCAACAGCCTCTTCAGTTGGATATCCAAATATAGACATCATCAATTCTGGATTTCTCGCTGCTCAAAGATGGAGAGCGAGGATGACTCCCTATACTGCGTACAACATATAGAAAAGCTATTGGAGAGTATAAAAATATAAAAAATAATTTTTATTTAAATGACTCTCCAATAATGATTTAGAGAATATATTTTAGAAAGACTTTTCGAGATACTCAAGTCAAGTGCAAGGTATGTTCTCCTTCGCCCTTAAAATAAGAAAACAATCCTGATCTGAAAAAATGACTCTGGAGAACAATCTATACTAAATCTAACGTGATCTCGGAGTGAGTGATGACTCGTCGGAATCACGACATGAGTTTGTTTTAGTGTGTACTCCCTCCATCCCACAAAAGCTGACGTTTAGGACAGCGGCACGGTCTCCAAAACACAACTTTGACCTCTTATTATTATAAAAATATCTATCGAAGAGTGATATA
>JAZFNS010020000.1:16131323-16143189 GCA_037127165.1 Alloteropsis angusta | reverse complement strand
TGGTGAATGAGGGTCTCAATTTTTAGTTTCGCACCGGGCCACCAAAAAGTCAGGACCGGACCTGGAGGCGAGACGAGATGAGTGCTAGCTGTGTGTGTCAGCCTTCTGGCCCACACGGCAGTCTCGTACGTACGCGAACCCTCCTCTTCGTGTGCAGAACAGACTACAGAGGACACTCCTGGCTGGCCGAAACAGATGTGCCTTGGTACGAATCCCTTCGATGTACGACGCGCCTCGTGCAAATCCGCCTGCTGTTGCACTACCGTCCAAGCAAAAGCTTGCAGCGCATATTCTCAAAGAAAGTTTGGAACTTGGGAACCATGCCAAGCCATTTTGTGACAAATTCCCAGCTCCGAATTTTCTGTAAGTGTGTTGTTCCAGCAACAAAATCAAAACAAACAGTTCGATTCTCATTAAAGGAGGATAAATACCTTCCCCATTCGAGCGCTCGAGGGTGTACTATGTGCTTGCTCAATCGCATCGCTGGCGCCATGTCATCGACGAGGATGGATCCCACTGATTCTGTGCCTTGTTGATCGTATTAAGCACCAACAACCAGTGGCACAAACTTTCTTTTCTTTCATGACTGGAACTGTTGTTAGCTCTGCAATGTCTCAGAAAGCACTGTGCTTTTAAATTATTTAGAGGAATGAGAACAATAGCTTAAAAACTCAGAGGAAATCTGTGAAAACAATCAATCTTCAATTTGATTACGTGTTAAAAAGGCATGGCTCGAGGGAAAATTTGAGATAGCCTGCCTGAAAAAAAAAGCCTACAAACCATTTACAAAAACTAGAAATGCCTTTTCCTCTAGTTGATTTTCCCTTATTCTTGTTCGCAGCTATCGTGTTCACATTTCCAAATATTATGAAAATATCTCAAAAAGAATATGAAAATAAGACGCTGCAATATTAAGGTAATTAATAGTTTGCACCTACAAACTCAAGAGAATTTTTGCCGATTTGAATTTTACGATAGAGTCATTGTTTTTATTTGTAAACATTAGGCTTGGACAAAGGCAGTATGAACACGACAAGTGCCTACACCCCCTCCCCCCACCCACCCACCCACACACGCACCCCCAAAGGGTTTGCTTTCATGTATTTAGAGAGTATACTACTTGCAAAAGTTTATTATGTCTCCAAATGTACAATTTCTGTTATTAATATTACCATAAAACTCAGCTCTCTGTACGTACAATGTCCGTTACAAATATGACATTAAAACTAAGGTACCAATATGTACATCGTCCGTTACTAATATTACCATAAAACTCGACTAGTAGTACGTAAAATGTTTGTTACCAACATTACCATTTAACTCAACTAGTAGTGCGTACAATGTCTGTCACCAACATAACCGTAAAACTCAACTTGTAGTACGTACATAGTCCGTTACTAATATTACCATAAAACTCAACTAGTAGTACGTACAATGTTTGTTACCAACATTACCAATTAACTCAACTAGTAGTATGTACAATGTCAGTCACCAACATAACCATAAAACTCAACTCGTAGTACGTACATAGTCATTACCATAAAACTCAACTAGATTGTACGTGCAATGTCTGTTACTAATATTGCCAACGTAAAGCTCAACTAGTAGCACGTAGATGTCCGTTACTAACATTATCCTAAAACCCAACTAATAGTACGTTTGTCATTTCTTATAAATAACTAGTCGCATACATGCTCTTTCTTTAGGCGTAGTAATAATGGTCAGCTAACTGATGCCAACACATCCATACTATTATCTATTTTTTGTGTTAAACTTTAATTTTCCTCGATGCTTACTTGAGGAGTGTGTGATAGTATCTCGAAGAGTTGCGCGAAATCACAACATGTGCACGGGGCTCACTGTTGAATAGGTACTTTGCCCATTATTGAAAGACAAATTAACAAAAATGTCCAATCGGAGATTTAAACCTGGATGAATAGGTTCCACCATTAAAAAGTCTAACTCCTAACTAAACTATTTTCTGTTACTGGCCTATTGGAATTTACGAAGACATAGATTTAGTTATACTTTCACACAAGATTCCCAACTGAATTGAAAAATTCCTACATTCGCAAAAGAGCCTATGAAAATTAAGAAGTTTTTGAAATGGACATCTGAAAAATCTTGTGTTCTAGCAAATATTGTGTCGTTGAAATACTAGACGGTCAGCCTTGGCCCACCAAATGTCAATACTTACATACCCTGTCTATTACACGAATAAAATCTTAACATTACCATTGCAACTCTTGCTTGGCCAAAAAATATTCATTTAAAGCGGAATAAAACATAATTTTTTTGGCGGGTATATATATTATCCAGAATCTGACCTCCTGGCTAAACATATAATAAGTTTCAGTCAAAATTTAAACAGTTCTCAGGAACATTGCCAAATTTTAAACGAAGCTAGAACTGATCTATATTTAAGCACTAGTGATGTCTGATGTGATCGAAGTATCGAACCATTCATTTCATCATTTGAATTCCAAGGATGAAGGATCCTCTATANTATAGTATTACTACAGATCAGCCTAGACCCATTGGTCGTACTATACTACTGGTTCCCAGAATTCCTGAAAACCACACGCTGAAACCTAGTACTGCCAGTTACTGTATCCGCCCATTGTAATCCGTGGGCGCGTGGACAAAATTCACATTTGGAATTTTGTTTACCAGAAGGAGAATATGGTACCAAGTACTATGAAGCACTGCAAACCGTGTGCATAAATAAAAGGNGTATTACTACAGATCAGCCTAGACCCATTGGTCGTACTATACTACTGGTTCCCAGAATTCCTGAAAACCACACGCTGAAACCTAGTACTGCCAGTTACTGTATCCGCCCATTGTAATCCGTGGGCGCGTGGACAAAATTCACATTTGGAATTTTGTCTACCAGAAGGAGAATATGGTACCAAGTACTATGAAGCACTGCAAACCGTGTGCATAAATAAAAGGNAACCTTTCTCAAAAACAGATAAAAGGAATAGCATCGTCCAAAAACAAACAGAGAAGTTGTCAGAAAAGGGAGTACAAATGAAGAAGCAATGTAATTTTGTTTCATCTGTTTGGGGGCACATTGAGCATCAGGGAAGCAAATAAACTGAGACAAGGCAGGACACCCCCACTTACTGCCAAAAGATTCTTGTTTGCACATGGCAGAGACAATGACTGTTAAATCATGCAGCATTAATAATGAAATCCAGGATTAAAGAAATGCGATTTTTCCAGTATTAGGGATTAGCACATTCAGGTCCCATGGTCCATTGATCACTTTGAGGCCAATAAAATACAGTAAAAATTCTGTTTGGCATTGTTCTGGAATCTCATGGGAAACACTGGCTGGCTTTAAATTGTACAGCGGGGCAACTCCCTCTTCTTCTTCACTGTAAATTCTCTCTTCGGTCCTCACTCCCTCGTTTCAAAGAGGAAAAAAAAGAAGCTAACAATGGAGGGAGTTTGAAGCTTTGCATTGCTACAAATCCCCCCAAAAAGGTCGGGTAAAATTACAAAAAAACTAAGAAAAGAAAAAGGAAAACCTATAGCTAATGAATCGAGGATGCAATCATCCATGAATTGGTCCTGCTTTCATCTTCTTCCGCTAGACGCAATCCACCACCATGAACAATATGTTCCCGACCTCTGCCTTGGCCGCTTGTGCATGGCTTCTTTTGTCCTCGTCGACAATGACGACGACGTCAAAGCAGTCGCCGCGCCCGCCGGTGAGCTGGCGGGCGCGCTCCGTCTGTTCCGTCCAGTCGGTGCCGAGCACGGCGCGCAGCATCAGCGCGGCGCAGACGAGCTGCGCGGCCAGCATGCCGCCCCACATCCCGCGGAAGTCCAGCCCAACCGGCCAGAACGCCAGCGCCAGCGCCACGGGCATGCCCACGCCGTAGAACGCCGAGACGTTGATCCGCGCCGCCTCCTCGGGCCGCGCGCTGCCGCGCAGCACGCCGCACCCGGCTGTCTGCGGGCAATTGCCGAGCTCGGCCATGCCGAGCAGCGGCAGCGCCGCGGCAGCCAGCTTGAGGACGGCCTCGTCCGTCGTGAACATCCGCGCCCAGACGCCCCGCACGGACACGGCGAATGCGCAGGCCACAAGGCCGAGCGCGGCGCCCAGGCCGAGCCCGACGCGCGCGACGAGGCGCGCGCGCTCCGGCCTCTCGGCGCCGAGCTCGTGGCCGACGCGCGTGGACACGGCGCAGCCGAGCGAATGCGGGAAGATGTATATCAGCGACGTGATCTGTATGAGCACGCCCATGGCGGCCACCGCGGCCTTGGGATCGATGAGCACGCCGCAGAGCAGCACCATGATCTCGTACCACCACCACTCCAAGCAGACGGACATGCAGCTGTGCACGCACAGCCTCACCAGGCTCCACCACTCCTTGGCACCCTCCTGCTCCTCCTCGGCCGGTGGCGCTTCGGACGCGCCCTTCTTGGCACCGTCGTCGTCGTCATGGGCTTGGGCGCCGTACATTCCGCGGACGTAGACGTACGCCACGAGGAAGAGCAAGAAGTTGAGGTTGGTCCAGACGCCGCCGAGCGCGACGCCGCGGATGCCGAGGCCGAGGACGTTGACGAGGAGGAAGTTGATGGGCACGTGGAGGAGCAGCGCGGCGGCGGCGCCGTAGGTGAGCGGCAGCGTGACGGACTGCGCGCGGAGGTAGATGCGGATCGGGTGGAGGAAGCACTGCACGGCGAGGTCGGGGAGGCAGCACAGGATGTAGGCGTACGCCGTGGCGGCGATGTCGGCGTCCTGGCCCGTGGAGACGAGGACCCGATGCATGGCCAGCCATAGCACGCCGATGGGCACGGACGCGGCGAGTAGCAGCAGGACGGTGCGGCGGAGCGCGGCGCGGAGGAGGTCCGTGCGCCCGGCCCCGAACGCCTGGCCGCAAACGGGGTCCATCCCGCCGGCGAGGCCGGAGAGGACGGAGTACCCGGTGATGTTGGCGAAGCCAAGCGCGAGGGAGCCGCCGGCGAGCGGCAGCTGGCCGAGGCGGCCCAGGAACACCATGGAGACAAGGGAGCGCATGTAGAAGAGGATCCCCGCGCCGACCATTGGCCCCGTGAGGCAGAGGATGGCGGCGACCTCGGCGAGGACGCTGCCGGGCGGCGGCCTCGAGCTCGGGCGGTCGTGCAGCTTGGGGTAGCTGGTGGCCGTGGAGAGGAGCGGCCGGTGGTGGCATTGCGCCGGCTCCGGGCAGTGGCACGTCGCCATGGCGCGGCCTGCGTGAAGTGTTGTGTGTGCCTGCCGCGGCTACTGGTTTAGTGGTTTGTTTGCTGCAGAGGGGCCAGCTCTGTGTGCTGTTGTGGTGGCAGGGAAGGGAGCTGGCACTGCCACTGTATATATAGATGCTTGCCCTTGCCCGGCCTGACATTCCATCTTTTGGATTTTCCAATGGGCCCCAACGGAAAAATGGATCATTATAAACTGAAAGAAAATCGCTCACTTGGCCCACAGGGCAGAGAGATCCAGCTTGGATGCAATGCAACCAAAGACGCGACAAACCCAAAACTTGTCGCAACTAGTAACGTGTGAAAACAAAGGGGTTTGTTTCAATACCACCCAAGAAGTATCTCAACTAACTGAGGCTTACTGGGTGTAGCACGTGGAAATAAGAAGTTTGTGACGGTGGCAACAAAAATTGTTCTTATTTCTCAAAGTCCCAAGCTTTACACCCGACACCTCATGCTATAAGACGATTAAGTTGAGCCCATTGCCCCATTGGGACAAAATCACAACTCAAGATTTTTGTTACAATTAGCTATCGCGCAATAGTTAGACCAGCTAAGGGAAGAGCTGTTTACTCCACGCTCCAACTCTCACAATCTCACGTGGGAAAGAAAACAAGCAGCGGAACAATGGAATGGAATGAACGTTATTCTCACTTAGATATAGGTTTGTGCGGCAGGTGTTAATGTAGCAACTTATAAATATATCTAACTTCTTCTCCATTTCGATCTGTTACTATGGTCTGGCTATATCACACACCTCGGTGTTTTTATTCTTTCCACGCTCGGAATTCTAGTCATCTAATCTACATGCAAGTATGCAACTTTCACCTTCTCCTATTTTTCTAGCCGGTTGCGTCTTATTCTTCTCTACTCCTAGATAGGTGGCGCCCAATGTGTCGTTTGCCTACTATGAGAAGTGTGGTTCTTGGTGGTATCCTCCTTGCTAACTCCCTGACCACGATTATGGCCCATCGTCAGCCTCATCTCGGGCTTACATATCTGTTCTACTCCACCACCATGACGGTGCTCCCACCAGCACCGCTAATCACCTTAACGTCCCAATGTTATTGACAATGTCGGAGTTTACACCTATAATAATAGGGGTAGGCACACGTCCTTGTGAAGCCGGTCTACCGTTATGGTCTTCTCTTTTTTTCATTGGGCTTGAGTCCCCAACCTAGGAGTCTAATATCGCTGGAATGTTGCTAGAGTTGCAAAAAAGAAAAACCTAAGAAGCGTTCAACAAGGAAGGGAAAGGAAAGGAAAGGAAAGGAAAGGAAAGGAAAGGAAAGGAAAAAATGTAGCATGAGGAAGGAAATAAATTCTTGGATGTGAACAGCAATCCCAACCATTGATAGTTTGCCTTCTTTCCACGCATAAACTTTTACTTGTCCAGTCTACATGCGATAGTGCATCTCCTTTCTCCTTCCTCTAGCCAGTTGCGTCTTGTCCTTCTCTACTCTAAGGTAGGCGCCGCCCACGTGTAGTGGGTGTACCATGAGAGGGTAGGTCTTGCGGGCATTCTCCTTGCTATTATTTGCCTACATAACCATTTAGGCCATTTACACGTTATAGTAAACGTTATATGGTGCCAAGTCGTGTCCATTTAATAATCCGTTTAGCCCGAATAAAAGAGTTAAATGGTAGGTGACCGATTATTTAGCGTTTAGGCTAACATAACTCTCCCATTTCCACAATAGCCATCTTCGGACTCCTCTCTAATCTTACATATTGGTTGTCATTCATTGCCTCGACAGTGCTCGGACCGCCATGTTGCCCTGACATCCCAATACCGCTGACAATCATTTGGATATCAGAGCTTCCTTATCATACGATTGCTCTAAGGATGGGGGTAGACACATGTCCCTTCTAAGTTGGTCTACCATTGTGTTCTTCCCCTAGTTCCCATTGGATTCAACCCCCTAACCTAGGAGCCTAACCTCATGGAATGTTGTTTGATTTGGAGAAGAAGTGAAAATCAAGGAAGAGGGTAACCTTCTGCTGGTTGTTTGTAGACTTTGACCATAAGACATTCTCCTTCTTTTTTAATATAACGGACATATCTTCTGCTAGTTCATTTTATAAAAAAAAGATGAAGAAGGGAAGAACGGTATTCTCACCAAGGGTTTGTGTGGCAGGTGTTAATATAGAAACTTGTAAACATATTTAACTTATCCATTTCTTATCTATTATATTATGGTCGGGTTATATGACAACCCGATGTTTTTATTCTTTCCACGTTCAAATTTCGAGTTGTCCAATCTACCTGCAATGTTCACCTTCTCATGTTTTTCTAGCCGGTTGCATCTTATTCTTCTCCGCTCCATGGTAGGCACCGCCCCACGTGCCATGTACCTACTATGAGAACTGTGGTTCTTGGTAGCATCCACCTTGCTAACTCTCTTTCACCACCATTACAGTCCATCGTCAACCTCATCTCGACCTTAGATATGCGCTATCCTCCACCATTGTGATGATGCTCTCCCACCACCAAATCACCTTAACATCCCAATATTATGGACAATATCAAAGTTTTACGCTTCTAATGACAGGGGTAGGCACACATCCTTGTGAAGTAAGTCTACCATTGTGGTCTTCTCTTTGTTTTAACTGGGCTTGAGACTGCAACCTAGGAGTCTAATATCGCTAGAACATTGCTAGAGTTGGAGAAGAAGACAAAACCAAAGAAGCATGTAACAAGGAAGGGAAAGGAAAAAAATCTAGCATGAGGAAGGAAATAACTTCTTGGGTGTGAAATAGAAATCCCAACGGATTAAATAGTTTGCCTTCTTTCCACGCATAAATTTTTAGTTGTCTAGTCTACACGCAATAGTGCACCTCCTTTCTTCTTCCTCTAGCTAGTTGCGTCTTGTCCTTCTCTACTCTGAGGTAGGCGTCGTCAACTTGTAGTTGGTGTAACATGAGAGGGCAGGTCTTGCTGGCATTCTCCTAGCTATAGTTTGCCTATACGGTCGTTTAGCCCGTATACACGCCATAGTAAATCTACACGGTGCCTAGTCATGTCCATTTAATCACCCGTTTAAATACCCATTTAGCCCAAATAAACAGTTAAATAGTAGATGCCATACTGTTTAGCGTTTAGGCTAACATACCTATCCCATTTCCACAATAGCCATCTTCGACCTCATCTCTGATCTTACCTATTGGTTGTCCTTCATTGTCTCAAGAGTGCTCCGACTGTCATGTTGCCTTGGTGTCCCAAGATTGTTGACAATCATTTGGATATCAAAGCTTCCTTCTCATATGATTGCTTTAAGGGGGGCGGTAGATACATGTCCCTACTAAGTTACTTTACCATTGTGTTATTTCCTTTGTTCCTATTGAGGTCAAACCCCCTGGCCTACGAGCCTAACCTCATGGAATATTGTTAGATTTGGAGAAGTGCAAATCAAGGAAGAGGGTAACCTTCTGCTGGTTGTTTGTACTCTTTGGTGGCATTCTCCTTTTTAATATAACAGGCATGTCTTCTACCGGTTCATTTAAAAAAAAGAGGGAAATAAAAAATGGTGTGTGGAAGGAAAGAAATACCTCTAAGACAGAGGATTATCAAATGCTTTATTAGATAAATCCTTTATTTTTTAATTATCAGATGCTTCATTTTATAGGAGCTTGATTTTCCACAGGACTTCAACAATATCTTCTAAATAACCTTGTACTTTTCGTTGGTTCACCTATTAGTGTGTACTTTGAGACAGAGGATTTCACATAGACCTCCTAGGATTGCTAGTTGTGGGAGGAGATTTGGTGGGCTCTTTATTTTAGAGGCTATAAAATAGAGGGTCTAGTGGAGATTAAATTTTTACCCCGGTCACTTATTTAGATGGATAGTTGGTCATTATAAGTAAATAACTCAATTCATCGATGAGCTTCCATCCTGCTGACATAAACAATCCTGAGTCGGGTGTTTGGTTGTTTTGAAGCTTATTATAAGTCTCATTACATCTAATATTGTTATGCTAATTAGAAGTATTAAACGTAGACCAATAACAAAACAAATTCCATGTCTCTAGGCTTTTCGTGAGATGAATCTATTAAGCCTCATTAGTCCATGAGTAACCAATGTGATGCTATAGTAAACAATTATGCTTAACTGGTTGATCAATCTGTGCTCCCGCACGGGCTAATATTTTTAAAATATATTGTATTTAAAAATTAAACACCTACCTAACATTCATAATGGTTTACATCCTACTCTTTTATTTTTCAGTACTTCAAATAACACTCATATAGAAGTGTGCTTACCTTTTTTGATTCATGGTTGATCTTTAATTACTAATTACTCTATATATTATTCATACGCATTCACACTTCTTTCTTTTTGTATTGCACATCCATACTTGTTATTTAGCATAGAAACAATATTTTCATCTTGCTTATATACCTTAACTTACTATTTCTATATTAACAATGATATATAGGTAATTTAGAATTATATAATAGTTTACTTTTGGACTTTTTGGTAGGATGCACATGAAGATAACTAGATTAATATTTAAGTGTTTACTTTAGGTTATCTTTAAACTTATATTTAAATTTAGAATGTCACTTTAATATCCTTTATAATTATATGCATGAATAAATTAAATCATGATTACCGGTTAATTTAAATTATTTTTATAATGTCATAGCTCGATAATTTAGATATAGTCTTAGGGTTTATTTTAGCATATTTCTATATAATGATAGTGGTGGGTAAGTTTTTCAAAAATATAATAGACCAATAATTATGTTTATTAGAGTTTACATGATTACTATTTCTGATTTATGTGAGAATTTTTAGTTTTTGTCTTTTTTTCAAGCGTGTCTCGTGAGAACTAATGCCGAGTCTTCAACTAAAAAACATTAAGGCTACATTGCTATATAACTATTACCCTGATCTATCTCTCATTTATTAAATATCCGAACACAATACCAATATAAATGTATACTTGTTATTTTCATCCGATTGTGATAGATTTTAGTTCATGATTATTCTATAATGTTTCCGTACACATTTATGATTTTTAATTTTCACATTGTATCACATGTATGTGTTTGAATTTATTTAATAAACCCTAAGTTTCAACTATAATTTTTACGTAGAAATCTATATTCTCATTACTTCACATATATCTTTATATATGACAATGCACATCATGTTTATTTAGAATCTTATATTGGTATGTATTTTTAATTAATGTGATTTTGATTCAATTGTGGGATTACCTCATGTTATTTTTAATAATGACATATGCGGGTAATATAGATGTAAAGTTAAGGAGTTACTTAAGTTATTTTTGAAGTATTCATAATGGGTAAATTACTTGCAATTTTACAAGGTTATTTTAAATATTGTTTATAATGACATAAGTAGGTAATTTTGATGAAAATTAGGGGCTACTTTGGTTTTATTTATATAATTGCAGAGGTGCGTAATTCAGATATAGATTTAGGGGGTTACTATAATATTTTAGAAAACATGATAGTTCTAATGGTTGTGATGATTTGAGTGTTCCTATTGATTGCTATATCAGATGTTTTACTTTTTCGTGGGAATTTCTAGGATTTCTTTTTTTTTTCTAGAGTGTCTCTCTAGGATCTAAGTTGTTTCACCTAGAGGCTTCAAAAGAAGCCTCCAATTAGTAATACTAGGATAGATTCATCTAGCGAAAAAGCCCTAAACTTATGAAATTAGTTTTATAATTAAATTGTGTGTTAGGGCTTATTTTAAGCCCCTGGGAACCACTATGCAAACGGCTACACGTCTATTAGCATTGCTCGGGTAACGTTTGAACTGACGTGCAAAACATCAAACAGCTTGAGTGCCCACCCCGTGATGGCAGGACATCCAAGTTCCAAGCCTAGCCCAGTAACCCCGCCGCGTGTGCGTGAGACATTTCCGTCCTCACCTTCGTACAAAGCCCCTAGTTACAAAACACAAAAAGTATAGCGATGTGCCGATGTTGATAACCTTCGAGACTCCCTGAGTCTAATGGCTACAGGGGATTAGCTCAAAGACCGCGGATTCAGGCTCCGCTTTCGCGGGGCACATGCATAATTGGCAGTTCGGCAGGAACTCTTTCGTGGGTGCTCGACAGGGAAGTGAAAACACAGCGGCGACTCACCTCTTTGGTCTTTGCAGGGCGATGGAGCGATGCCGAACACCTTTCCGTTTCACTCCCTCCGAAGAGGCCATTCTCGAGGGCAGCTTTCCCATGGTACGTGAGCTGCTGCCCCCTCGGCTCGAGCGGTTTCCGCACATGCCGATTTGCTGCAGATGCCTGCTCCGACCATTCGCAGTGGCGAGGTCGCTGTAGCTCCTGCTCGAAGCAGAACACTCGGCCTCTCTCTCGAAGCAGGTTGGCGTAACGGCACAAGGCATGGCGTATCCAACTCTCTGTTGCCTCGTATCACAGGGTGAGGGAGGAGAAATTCAGTGGACTAGTGGACTACATTTTCGGCGCCCAAATGGTCCAGAATTTTTTCCACCAATAATTCAGCCCAGGTGTCTCTTTTTATTGCTATAAAATGCGGAGTATAATGTTTTTAGTTCACTAGTCTACCAACCCGTGCTCCCGCACGGGCTAATGTTTTTAAAATCTATTGTATTTAAAAATTAAACTTCTGC
>JAZFNS010020000.1:14898640-14910029 GCA_037127165.1 Alloteropsis angusta | reverse complement strand
ACATGATGTGCATTGTCATTAATAAAGATATAGAGGAAGTGACGAGAATATAGATCTTTACGTTAAAATTATAGTTCAAACTTAGGGTTTATTGAACACATTAAAACACATACACGTGATGCAATGCGAAAATTTAAAAATCATAAATGTTTATAAAAATGTTATAATATAATTACTAGATACAATCTATCACAACCGAAAGAAAATAATAAGTATATACCTATAGGTATTGTGTTCGAATATTTAAAAACTGAGAGATAGATCAAGGTAATAATCTGGTGACAAAGTAGCCTTAATTTTTTAATTGGAGAATTCACATTAGTTCTCACGAGACACGCTAGAAAAAAAAGATAAATCATAGAAATTCTCACAAAAATAAAAAGCATCAACCATGTAAACTCTAATAACCATAGTCACTATAAAGGATAGCTTAAATGACATTCAAAATTAGTATCTAAGTTTACGATCAACTAAACTAAACATCTAAATCTTAATCTGATTATATTCATGTGCATCTTACTGAAAAGTCCAAAAGTAAACTAATATATGATTATAACTTACCTATATGCCATTATTAATATAGAATAATAAGTTAAAGTATATACACATGCCAAAAATATTTTTACGCTAAATAAAATGTATAGAGGTGCGATAGAAAATGAAAAATGTGAATGTGGATGAAAAAATGTATTAATAAAAAATCAATCATGAATGGAAAAAGATAAGTGCACATTTATATGAGTGTTACGTTAAAATATTGAAGGACATGAAAGAGCAGCACGTAAAAAATTTTGATTATTAGGTAGAAGTTTAATTTCTAAATAATTTATAAATACAATAGCTTTTAAAAATATTAGCCCGTGCGGAAGCACGGGTTGATGGACTAGTACATATCATATAATGGGTCCAACATGAACCAGCACAGATAAATTATTCATGATGGCTCTCATATCCGTGCCGGTGCATGCAACTTTAAGCCAGCATGAATAATCAATTAACTATTCCATCTCGAAATTGCACTAGTACAGACAATTCATTATCTCAGCGCCAGCTTAAAATTGGGCCAGCAAGAATATTTCATGATTATTTGTGCCAGATCAAAAATGAGCCGACAAGCGCAATCCGTCATCCATGCCGGCTGAAAACTATGCGGGCACAAATAAGTTTCCCACCTATATAATTTGAATTAAGTTGAATTTGGAAATTCGTAACTTTTCTGATGGAAACAAACTTTATACAAGAATTGTACCTTTCTGACATATTTATAACTTTGTAGTTGAAACCTTTTTTATCTAAATACTCCCTATCGTGTGCGAAAATGATGTATAGATGGTAAGTAATAAAGGATCACACCAGAGAGGAGGTTGCGGGTTTGGAGACTTGATACCCCATGCACGTGTATTTTGTGTGAAAAATGCAAGACAACACACAACTATGAAAGAAACTAACCTAGATATTTTTTCTATTTTTGTTTGCAAATCCCTATTGTGACTATGCTTACCAGCACGGATTAGAACTAATGAAAACAATGACTTACCTATTATGTTGCAATTTCCCTTGGCAGGCATAATCCCTTATTCTTAACTATCCCCATTCGAATAAGCTTTCACGATGCATCTAATCACCAACACAAATAAAGTTTTCACGCCGGCACCAATGACACGACTGAAAAAATGGCCATCGGTACCGAGAGGGAACCCATTTAGTACCGGGTGCAGCGCCCGGTACTAAACAGGGTCCATTAGTACAGGCTAGTAACACTAGTCGGTACCGGAGGCGCACGTGCAGCAGCTGCGCCCCTTTAGTACCGACTGATGTTATATCAGCTGGTACCAAAGGTTAGATATTTTTTTAATTCTCTTTTCTCTTTCTTCTTTCTTCTGTTTTTCTTTTGTTTTTTTTCTCGTACTCGTACTTTTATGTATGCCTATATGCCACCGAGTAGTATTGTACCACTATACCTACATATGTAAATTTCAGAATATTAAAGATAAACTAATATATATTTCTAATATTATATCACTCAGAGTACGAAGAGTTAGACACAATTAGATTTGAGCCATCGTAGTACAATTCTTCTGTAGGATCTATGACCTACTCGCAAAGAAATCCACAAAGTTGTTCTTGATATGCCCTAATTTGGTCCGCCGGCAATAGTTCGTGCTTTAGCTTCATCATCTGTCACATGTAGAAGATATTATTGTAAGAAATAAAACTAAACCGATACAATGACGATTAAAGATATTAAAGTTACAAATAATGAACAAATGAAACATACTTTCAACTCGTCATTCATAATGGGGTGCTACCTATGAGGCCAAGGAGGTTGTCCAGTATGTAGTATCCCCAAAAATTGTTTATAGGTTCTTGGCACATGAAATTTTAGGGGGAAAATATATTTAAAGAATATAAAATGATATTGACAAAAATGAAAAGAGACTTGCAGTTTGAATACGTACCAAAAAGTCAGTTTTTTTTAAAAAAAAGTCTGTCTTTGAAATCACCTAGGTGACTTTGACGAAGTTTTCTCCATATGAGCTTATATGTGTCAATGAGGTTTTGGTAAGCGGTCTCTGGTTATTCAAGAGAGTATAGCACATAGACCATGCTTCGATCAATGCAGATGACAAGAATTATCCAATGGAAGCTATAAACACAAAGGCATATTAACATCAATTTACAAACAATGCAAGAAAAAGAATATAAGGATGTTATGGGGAAAAAAGAACATAACTCACCCAAAGCTGTAAGAAAAAAGTATCATTTCAGTGTAATTTTGCTTTTCCAAGAAATGGTGTATATTCTTCGCTAACTGATTCGATTTTTTCCGAGGCTATCCTCGTATATGATTTGAGGATCCATGAACTGTACTTATATAAATTTGTTCATCCAACAATATCGGATCTCCATCCTACATGAAACAAAATGAATGGAGGGATGAGCCACGCATACAAAATACATAATAGTAGTTAGTGAAACAAATTAAATTCACTCAAAGAATTCATATGCTTATGAGAGACTTGTTAAGGGCATCTTGATGGTATAGTATAAATAATTCTTCAAAATTTATCCATATCAAGTCTTCCTCATGGAAATAATGTTCTTCTTTGAAATGAGTAGCTATCGCTATCAGACCTTCTGCTGACTTTTTCATGTGCCATTTATGCAACTACCTCATATATGTTGGTAGAAGGTCTACCAACTATGGTTAGATAAGAGTTTTCTCCATCTTGAAGTCCCATTTTACAGCGCCACCGTATAAGGGACAATCGTATTTGCCATGAATCTAAGAAAGGGTGAGTCCATTGTCTAGCGTAGTCTCAAGGACATGATGATCATATTCTGTAAGCACCTTTAACGGCTCAATGGATTGCTTTGCTTGTTGTATAGACTGGGGAACATTATTTCCACTCTTCTGTGCCTATCTCACATTGGCCTTTATGATAATGCGATCATAGTCTAATATCTTCTTCTTCGGAGGAAGAGGCTTATTGTTGGTATTTCGTAACGTCGCCACCAGGTTTGTTAAGCCCTGCAATGCCGCTTAGAAATTCCTCGGGTATTTCATTACGTTACTTTTCTGTACACGCACGAAAATACCGTCATATCATTTCACTCGTGAGTATTCATGGATATCATTATTTACATTTTTCCAAAGGATGGCATTACGTGTTAAAGTGTTATTTATATTTTCCAAAGGATGTTTAGACATTATGACATAAGTTATGGACAAAGTTCATACAGGGTTAATCATGATAAAGTAGAGGTAATGCGACACATCATCCAAGAAACCAATGTCAAAAATAAAGAATAAAGAATAAATCCTAATGTTTGATGGAGCAAGGCAAACAAGATTTATGGCATTATACAAGACAACAAGGGTTATAAAAGCATATATAGGACTTACCTTTAAGCACCTAGACACACACAGGGAGACCAAAACGCACTGGTCTATCAGCAAGCGATATGACTTTATTTACCTCCTATGTTGTACCCGAACCAAGGGGGAGGGGGATGCAAGGGTCGGACAAGGGATGTCACCACATGTCGCCCACCCCTCCATACCATGGGGCACAGTCATATTCCCTGATTCTCGTTATGGCTAAGCACCACACTCGTGCATGAGGGAACTACCCTAGCCATACTAGGAAACATGGAACTAGGGCAATCCCAAAAGAACAGCAAACCAATGTCGTAGCTTAAACTGACTAGCCTATACATGAACATTGCATAACTCAAGATAAGACATGAATATAAAATAAACATTATAGACATAACATTTATATCAAACTTCATACTTGTATTAATATAGAAAGAGTACACCAAACCATACCGAAGGCTGAAGGCACCGTCAACAACGACCCAAGGACGACTTGGAATACTATTACAATAAGCCTAGCCTAAGGTCCACTAGCCTAAGAATTACAAAGAACAACTAGAGAGGGAGAGAGGCTCTTGAGAATGATTGGGTGTTGATGAGGACCTCCTACCCCTATTTATATTAGGGGAGGACGGTTCCTGACGCTTCCAGGATGCAAACACCCCTTTAGCCCCAAAGGGAACACGCGGGAAGAGTTGCCACCAAGAATTGGCGTGAAGGGAAACTGTCTAGGTTCGGTCGGGCTCCTTTTGCACCCATTTTTTTCTGGGCTACTGATAGGTGGGTCCAGGTTATATCCTTGGTTGATTCCCCCATGGTCTTGGATGGCCCATGGGATAGGGAGATGGGTGGACTTGCGGAGAACAAAGTACACGTGACGCGACCAGGCTGTGCTAAAAAAAAAGCGATGCAAAACAAAAATTATGCATCCTTGATGAAACTATGCCAATCCTTGATGAGTCTTGAAATTAAATGTTATTAGAGCCTATAAAATCTCACAATAAAAATTATGCATTACAGAGGTAGTTCAAACAAAATTTTATTCTTATTTCTTACGTGCCTATTTCAAAAACATCATTATAAAACCCTATTAGAATTAGCCTTAGTTGGGTTCATATATACCCGGTGTTTATGCTGGATGCGACAATCGACCACGTTATTTCCTCGTGTTCTTTTTCTCCTATTAAAATGTTTTGCGGCGTCAGTGTTGGATGCTAGATCAACAACCAGTTTCTTATCCGTACAGTCAATGACAACAAAAAGTTAGAGACCCACCGTGTGAAGGATTCCTTCCGCACTTTATTATTAGGTAAAGGGATAGGTGGTGTCGAGCAGTTTGCTATAAAGTTAGGTCTTTTTCAAACTTTGATGTGTTCAATTAGGGCTCTTACCTGTAAAATTAAAGTGTAATATGATGAGGAAACAAAAGTCGAGAGTTAGAACCATGATTGCAGTTTGATCAGATAGGACCGATGGGACCCACCTGTCAGGACAGGAAAAAAAAGGTAAGAGCAATCCTCTTTTTAGAAATAGACAAAAAATAAAGATTATCGAAAATTGAAGTGAACGTGAGATTCTCTTCTCCAGAAGAGAGGCAAATTTAAAAAGATGAGTAAAGTACATCAGCGGTCCCTAAACTTGTGTTGATGTGTCATCCCGGTTCCTAAACTCTCACATTGACCGTTTAAGTCCTCTAACTTGTTTGGTTGTGTCATCCCGGTCCCTAAGCTTTTAAATCACCCGTTTAGATCCTCAAATTTGTTCAGTTGTGTATCATCCTGATCCCTAAACTTGGTTTTGAGTCTCTTCTGGGTCCAAACAAGACAATTTGAAAACTTTGTATCAAAATATAATTCATAACTTTTTCATATGAACTCAAACGAGGACAAATTTTATATCAAAATTGCAGTCCTTGACGCGATTGACAACTTTGTAGTTGAAAAGTTTTGAATTAAAACAATTTAGGGGTCCCAAAATATTGTTGTATGTTTTGTAGATTTTAAAATTTGAAATTTGAAATTAACAAACAATCTTGGATATTGACATGGTCTATATGAAAGTTGTAGACTGGGTCAAGGGCTATAATTTTAATATAAAGTTTGTCTTTATTCGAGTCCATATGAAAATATGAATCTTTTGATATAAAATTTTTAAATTGCCCTGTTTGGACTCAGACGAGACCGGGATGACCCAAACGAGACTCAAAACAAAGTTTAGAGATTGGGATGACACAGCTGAACAAGTTTGAGGACCTAAACAGTTTATTTGCAAGTTTAGGGACCGGCATGACATAGTTGAACAAGTTTGAGTACATGAACGGTCGATTCAAGAGTTTGGGAACCGGAATGACACAACAACACAAATTTACGGACCGCTGGTGCACTTTGCTCTAAAAAGATCTAATCGTGACTTGTTAGAAGGAGATTCTTTCAAAGGCATCTTTAGATCACGAAAGTTGTGAAAAATATTTGCAAAAAGTTGTATAAGAAAAAGTGTCCCCTTTTTTTGATATGTTTTTCAATGCAATTTTTTGCAACTACTTTTTACAGCTTTCACGAATTAAACAAGGCCTACAAGAGTTGACAAAATGTAGGGACAATTTTGAACCTGGCGTTTGGAAGGGGCTATTTTGGAAAAATAAAATAAAATAAATCTCCTACCCACGACGGTCGCCTCTGGCGCCGACGCGCCGTCCTTCCGCCGGCGGCGATCTCCTCCCTACTGCTCCCTACCCGAACTCTCCTGGCGTCGGTGCACGCCTCCTCAGTTCTCACTCGTCACGACGAGCACTGCCGCTGCCTGGCAGTCGTCCCCAAAACCTAACCCTAGCACAGCAGTGCCGTCGCGCTCGGGGACTGTGTCCGTGGAGAGGGGCGGCGGCATGCACCGGCTACCATCAGGCCCCACCTCGCCATTGGAACCTTTGAAGAGCTCCTTCTCGCAGAGCAGGCGTGGTGATCCTGTAGGCGTTCGCGACATCGGTGGGGCTCAGCCGGACCCTCACCATGCTCATTGGCCCTCCAAGAGTTGAGTCATTGATATGTTTGTGCAGTCTAAAGCTACGAGAGGAATCACATTTCTTCCATTCTGTGTATTTCAAAAGCACCACTTTTAACAGGTAAGAAGGTGATTTGATGCAATTTACTGTCTTCAGATAGATAACTTTTGTCTTTGCACAAGTGGCAGAAAACTTGGTTAGAGATGGGGATGTCTTATTTTTTTTAGATAATGGAACTTAGAAAGTCCCTGCCTCTACACCAATACAATTGGTGTACACAGCAGTGATGGGGGTGTCTTATGGGAAGGTTCTTATTCCTTCAGGCATGCATGCACATGTTAATCAAAAAGCCATAGGCAATTTTTTCTTCCGAACCATTTGATATAAATTCGTAAATCATAACTATGTATGCTATCATAACTAGCGTCGTAACACTGGACACTACAAAGTGCAGGTAAACTACATATACCAATTATGAAGGATGTGTGCTTGTACTTCTTTCGGTAGATGGTGTTCCTGGTAACCTGATCCTTCTTGAGCTGAAAAAATGATAATGTTTTTGTTCAGTTGCTAGGCGCCAGCTAATCTTACTTTCTTATGGCCAGGCAAGCTTGATCACTTACCCTTTCGATCCTTCTCTTGACACATTATTATTATTTCCGTAGGCAAGAAACAGTTCTGATGGCTCTGCTGCTCAATCTGCTTTCAACCAGTGACAATGGTCATCCTTAATTGTAATGCAAAATAAGATGGTTCCTCATCCCCTGAAAAACTAAGCATTATTGTTATGTAAATCCATTGTCGTTATTTACACGTACTGCATCTTTTTTTACAAAAAATCTGAGATGGTGTGTCTTAAGTTTCATTGCTATGGGACTATGGGTAGAGGTATCGTTATCCAAGTTGGCATTATGGAGCTAATCTAGGTGCCACACAGTTTATATGTGGAAATGTAATGCATGTGTTTTCGTATGTACCTTACTCATGTCCTCATCGCCTGGTAGGTATCTGTGTATGTTTCATCCATATCCATAAAGAAAGAGACGTGTTCCCTTAAACAAATTGTCCATCGCATCGTTTATCTATCTGTTAAAGCTAAAAAGTCCAACAATAATCCTAGAATTGGCTAATTATTAATTGGCCATTTGTTCTCCCCAGTTCATCGGGCCTGTTTCTCCTTGGTTTGCCTGAATTCTTTGGTTGTTGGACCTGCTACGCACTGCTTATATCAGTTACGTATCTCAGTTTATCCATTATTTGAGCTGGCAGGAAATATAATGGTGAGCTTTAATTACAATAAAAATGGTTACGTTATTATGCACCCGAGTTCCTCCAACCATGGTTTTAGAAAAGAGCAACACATGAAAAAAGTTCTGATTCTTTTCTATAGTTCGTATATGTGTTTCAGTGAAACTTTTTCAATTTATGTTTGATGCATGTAAATGGACATTCTGTTGTAAGAGGTCTCCTATATATTCCATTGGTGACAGGGATTAATTTTCTTACTGCAACTTTTGACTTGCCCTCCTACAGTACAATTGTCATCACAGAGAAATCTAGAGGCTTTTGCATATATCTACCAGAACAAGCTTTCAAATTCTAAGACAGATTGATTATTCGTTTGCCATAAAATTAATAGAGGAGAAACTTTGGTTTCAAAGTTATACTAGCGGTTAAAGTTAACACAATTTTATTTTCACTACTTTTTCTCTGATGAATTTTCATTGTAACTTAAGTTCTGTGCTTTTGCAACTTCACTTTCCTTCACTTATCAAATTGGAATATAAGATGTGTATCTCCATTTTTTTGTCCATTGAATAAATATGTAATAGCATGCTTTCTATTTCATTTGGAAATTGACCCCTCCTGGCCCAGTGTTGAAGATAGTGCTATGATTTGTAAGTGTAGTTAAGTCCATCGGCATAACAATTCTGTTTAGTTGTGACCTATTTGATTCACCCTGTGGCGAAACAAAAGGATAAAAATGTCAGTGTGCTTGTATTCCTCATATCAATATCCAAGAAATTCCATAGTCCCCTTCTGATGTGCAAGAGATTTTATCAGCAATACTTCTCATGTTTCCTGGAAGCTTATGAAATGAGAATGATCACATGCTTTCATTTGAATCTTTAAGATATATATGAAAGCTCTTTATTTATGATGGAACGAAACTCACGCTATCCTTTATTTGTTCAATAGGGCTATGACGGGTGGAGCTAGGGCCGTTTCATGGGTGTCCTAGGACACAAATGGAATTTGTTAAGCTCCCTAGGGACTGAATGCTTATGAGTGTCACTTAGGTGAGAGAGATCATTGTTCTATGGAGGTGACACCAATGGCATTTTTGGCCAGATCCGCCCCATGTTAGGGTATACGGTAATTGCGATGCCTCCCCCCCCACCCCCACCCCCCACCCCGCCCTCCTCCGCGTAACAAAATAAAACAAGTCCTGATATGCCTCTGTATATAGTTTCTGTTTTTGTGTTGTTTGTAATACCCGTCCGCATCACCATACTGAGAACAATATGTGCTAGGCCTGTGACTTTTTTTCCTCAAATGGAGGAATTTCATGTCAATGAATAGTGTGGTAAGTGCTGTCAGCATCTAGGTTTATATGTACAGCTATATTAGCAATTTCAGTGACCTTGCGTTTTTTAGCATTCCTTTTTAGTACAAATATAAAATTTAGTTGTGCAGATTCATTTGGATTTGGTCCATGTAAATGTTGTCCAAAGATATTTGTTTCAACACATTTTCCAGCCCTTTATCATGACTGACCATACAGTTACAACCAAATCTAGCAATAAAAATTGAAGTGAAAAAGAAAGACACATCACTAGCTTATCTCCCTTCTTCGATGCAACATCTTTTCAGTAGATTTCCGTACTCCCAGCTCACATCAGTCTTAGCCATGTTCTCCGTAGTAGGCTGCCCCCAGATTTCCATAGTTCTAGGTTTCAGCCCTAGATTTTCACCTTTATATTTGCTATCTGATTAATTGATTCAATTCACTTAATTCCATTGCTATATATTTAACAAAAGGGTCAGATGAAGAGGAGGCATCTGTAACGGCAAGGTACAACATAGGCAAGGTGAGTTTCATCGATATGCCCAATAAATTTGCATCCCACTAGGCCAAAGAACGGTCATATGTTTAGGTCGTTTGTATTACAAGGCCTTTGGTATGTATGACTATCAAAAAAAGGGTCCATTTGAAGCAAAAAAATATTTTAAGCTTAGACTACACAAAATCATGGCACAAGCTCTACCCGATCTAATCCAACATTTGATTTTGTATTTTGTTTGGAATGTTTCTTATGGTGTATATGATCGAATGCATGTTTTACAGATTAATGGAATGCTCTCTCTGCAGAACTGTCTCAACCTATACAGCAATTACATATCGATTCTGTTCAAAACTTTGTTCACTCAAGTCTATAGAATTTACAATTAACGCTGGTTGCAAAAAAAGATGCAATACATGTCCGGAGGCAAATACATATAAGATGCAATATATCATTAATGTTTTGACATCATTATCTGTTTGGTCGATGGCCACTACTTACTCACAAGACTTTCTGTCTTCAGGTCCAGAACTCCAGCATGCTGCATGCAGACTTAAAGTTCAAGTGACTGCTTCTGTATAACAGGAGCTTCCCAGGGTCTCTTGCTGGATTGAGCTAAGGTAATATGTCAGCCATGATTTCCTTTTCAAAAGCCAATGTTCTGTCTTCAATTGTCACCATCAGTAATGTTGGGGCCAGTATTTAGAAAAAAAGAAGAAAAAAAGGTTGTTGTTGCTAGGCATATGTGTCAATATGCCAATTCTGGCCACTCCGATTGGCTATGCTATGATATCAACATATTGTGGGGGGCCTGCGTGTAGCTGCCCCAAGAGACTCTTGCTGCGCACCGCGGCTTTGGGCGGGGGATGGAAACAGCAAGCAAAGCTAAACGCTGTCCAGTTTTTCCACGAGTGGGCTTTTTTTTGGTAACCACGCATACGTGGGGTCCCCAATGTCGCCAAGCTAGCGGCGATGCGTAGCCAAGCGCATCTATAAGTCAGGGCGCCATCCACGGCGAGGCGCGCACAGCTCCATCATAGGTCTTCATCACATGGCTAGCCGTGGCGTACCGCACGGCGGTGGTCTCTCACCGGATGGCCGAGCTCCTGTGTGTGTGCCCTCGGGCACGACTAACTGGCTCTGGGGCAGTCCTTTGAGGGTGGCGTGTGGGGTCTCTGTTGTCCGTATGGGACTTTTAAAGCGTAGCGGTAGCACGCCGGGGGTTTGTGTACCATGGCAGCGTACAATACATGAGGAACGGGTTGTCTTCGTGTATCGCCGTGGGTGTTCTGGTTGGTCTTGGGAAAGGAATTTGGACGTGAGGGCCCACGGGCTTCCGTTCTATATTCAGCCCGGCTGATGGGGAGGAAAGCTTTTAGCAAAAGGCGGCCCATGGAGGCCCATTAAGGTAAGAATGTGTTGTTTGTCGATCAATTGCAGATCGTT
>JAZFNS010020000.1:14715237-14732520 GCA_037127165.1 Alloteropsis angusta | reverse complement strand
TCAACCGTAAAAGTGGCTTTTGAATGCTGGCCATTTGGAAGGATGGCAAAAAATTAAATATCCCTTTTTTTAGTTGCCGCTGTTGGAGATAGTCTTAGTCCCGTTTGGTGGCTCTAGCTGGAACTAAATGGCACGTTTTAGTCTCGATTGGAGCCACCAATGGAGACTAATGCTCCCGCTCTCCTGCTAACTGTTGGATCTAGAACTAACTAGGTTGGGCGGCGCGCCCCTGCTGCGCCCGCTCAACCAAGGTACATAGATTTTGAAATTTTAATGATGGAAGAGAGAAGCATAAACTAAAGTACGTTTTTAGCAAAACCATACAGAGATTTGTTTCTCAGTAAGCTAAACAAAAGAGTCTGCAATTGTAGCAGACAGGCATTACTTGCACGCAGGCAAGGGCAATGTTTCTCTAAATCAGCATGGTCACTTGCAGGTTAAGGCTTTACAAAGGAGGGTTACTATGTTTATTCTTGGTTGTCTTCTGTGAGCCGGAGTAGAGCAAGGGCAAGCTCATCGATGCGCGTTGGATTTGTGGAGTTTCCTGTGAACACCAGAAGGAACTTGTTTTTGTTGTCTGCTGTGGCAGCATCCACTGTGATGTCCAATGGTAGTATATCTGAAAACGCAGTGCAAACATTTTTAAGTTTCCTGGTCACAGACTTCTTAGTTTTTTCTGCGGTGGCAAATGCTTGGGCAACAGCAGTTGCTTTGTCTTGGAAAGCCTCTTCAAAAAATCTGGCCTCGTTGTAACTTGCCTGTAGTTTGTTTAGTGCTTTGAAATTGATGTCATTAACTTTGAAGTTCCATGTTTCACAGACATAGTCAATGACAGCTTGCGCAGCATCTTCCATAGCAGCATCGACATCCATCTGAGGTCCACCATAGATAGTGATGCTTGCCTGTCTTGCTACCTTCATCTTTTGTGGTAGATCAATGGTGAACCAGCCTGTAAAGGTGAAAGGGGCCTCCTCTTGTGTTCCAGACGCCAAAACGCGAAGCTTCTGGCTATTTAGCACGTGAGGCATCATCAGTAATCTGGGGACGTCGCACACCTGAGTCGCCTGAGCACAAAAATAGTTTGCTGCATTTAGCCAATCTCTGAAACAAACTCTGGCGCTAGGTTCGTTAGCTTTATCAGGTTATTTAAGGAACCGATGTATTATGTACGACTGGAGGTACGACTAATGATTTAGCATTGTCGAAATGGTAGCAGGTTGGATCAAAAACTATCTATGGCCTGCTGATAGCAAATCTTTCAGAGAGGAGGCATTGAGTAAGTCCACACAGAACACGCTTATGCAGTGTGACCGGTTCAAGGGACTGTAAAGTAAATGCCTGAACCTTGTGATGGGATTCGATGGATAGCATGCAGGGGAAATGCGAAGCAGGAACGATTTACCTCTGGAGCGTCGCTGTGTAGCGATTTGTTCCTCGACGGAGCACTGATTTGTGTACATTGCCTGGATTGCGCTGGGCCTTTTCCGAGTAGCCCTTTACCTTTGGGTTCCCCGGTGTGCATCTGACGAAAACGAAACCTTGATTTAGCAAACATTTAGTTGGTATGGGATGTGTTGTAGGCATCGTGGGGAAGGCATACCTTGTTTTCTTGGTCGTACGGCGTGGACGCAGCGAGGCTTCGTCGACCTGGATGGATGCGTCTGCTGTTTTCTCGCGGTGGATGAGCACTGGCTTGTGGAAAAGAAAACACTGCAGGTGGCAATGGCTGTGAAGGAAGGCCAGGTGCGCTGGTGTTTCTGTGGCAGTACGGTTGCATGTATGCCAGGTGGCTTCGTTTGGGACAGGTGTTGAAATGCTGAGCCCAACTTTGAACAGCCGTTTTTGCAGTGCCAGCAAAGACAACAGGCGTTGCTGTAGGGAACAGCTGGATAAAAGCTCTGGTTTTTGCTGGAGAAGCGAAGAAGCGATCCTGAGGGGATCTTGGAGTTGCGATGGCCTCTGGAGAGGGCGCTGGGAACCTGCTTGAAGGTTAGCTCTTTGTTTTGCCTATATGCTTCTTTGATCCTTAAACAACCTATGTATCTCTGCTGGAATGTTATAGCTAAATCTTCGTTAGTATCTTTTATATTTGTAAGCTGCAGGGATGTATCTTTGAAATATGTGTTTCATTTTGTTTGGTACTCATATGTTTTAGCGCATTGCTGAGCCATAGAAAGTAAAGAAAACTTTATAATCTGCATAAATGAAAGGTGAAAGCTTGCCTCTATTTGTCTGATCAACTTTTGTTTCCTTGCTCATGAAATGAAGGGAACGGGCCAAGGGTGTATGTTCCCTTGAAAACAATTTTAGGACTGGCTGCGCAAGCTCTGCATGCAGGTCCTCCTGAGATTTCACTGAACGCCAGAGATGGCGCTCTCGTTCAGATGGAAGGAAGGATGGTTATCCCTCGGCCAAACGCAGTTCCATGTTTTCTGCATGTGGAAGGGCAGTTCTGTGAAACGGAGGAAGAAGCTGAAGAGAACGTTTGTTTCAATCTGATCCGTGCAGTTCAGAGGCGATTTGGCGTCGTTATTCTAGATCTGAATTACTCTGTTGCCTGTGATGAGCGCCGTCGGAGAGAAACATGCTGTGCTGCCGCAGCTGGGTTTAAACATGGCTGGAATGAGACATTAAATCAGATGGATTTGATTCAGAAACAGGTTGAAGCTCTGTGTGTCACTGGAATGGAAGAGCCAGCAAAAGCTGAGGTGGTCATCGGTGCTTCAGATCTTGCCGAATGGGTCAAGCAGTGCGCTGCCGAAGGAAGCCTACAGAAGCAGTGTCTAGAGCAAGAGTTTCAGTAGTTCTGTTGTTCAGTGTACATCTGAATAACATAGGAAGTGAATGTCGTAATATGTTTTCTGAGTAAAACTGTATGCACTATATGTAACTGGTATTGTTCAGCGTCTGAATCTTGTTTCTTAGCATACTGGTACACCGTTCTTTATTTTTGTGAGCAGAATGAACGGGCAATCATTGTCTGCAGGGAGTAGGAAGCAACGTAAATTATCTGTGTTTGGTTAGCGCCGTGGCAAAACAAAGTCCATACGTTTTAGGAACCATAACAATACCGATGACACATATAGGTTTAGATAAACGTGACTCTGCTGAATTCTTTAATTTTTGATAGGAGCTGTCACAACAACATCAGCTAGAGGAAACAGGCACGCAGGCCAGTGATTTTATGAAAAGGAAGTAACACTATGTGACATGCTTTTCAGCGTACCGGGGCATAACAGTATAGCGGACATATATTTCTGTTCCGGTAACTACACAGTTCTAACATTTATGGTAAGCCAAACATTGGCACCTTGCTCCTAGGATCAAATGCAACTACACCTGCACTGACATGCTTCTGCTGATTGGAGTCTGAAGGTGAGCACATGTTTGGCTGACACATTGTACAGGTCCGAAGGGTGGCGCCGGGCCAAGCATGGCCAATCGAGGATCAAAGATAATTGCTTTGGCGTCGGCGACGTTCCATGATATGCCTCACGGTGGTGAAGCAACACAGGGAAAACGGATGCCTGGTTGTCGTGTGACAACCAGATGCCCCTGTGTCCAAAACGCGAGCCTTACAGGCTGCTTTCCAAAAGAGCTGCAGCGACAGCGCTGCTCCTGCAACAAATAGTTAACAGTGTCATGCCACAGAAAAAGAAGCAGGATACATATAATGGGAAAAATGGTATGCTCATAATACTCACATCACGGTGAACCTGGCGATGATGGAGCCAAACATGGGTTTGGTCCCTGTAAAACTTCTATCAGAGCCATCGCCAGTTGGTCAATACGTGTTAGTTCATTTGGATCTCCATTGAATATGAAAAGGAAGTCATTGCCTTTGCCAGCTCCATTTGTTGTCACAGTTTTTTCAAGTGGAAGAATATCAGAGAAGTTGGTGTATATGTTTGTCAGCTGCTGTATTATGGCTCTATGTTTTTTCTTTGCCCCTGTGATGGACTTGAGAACCTCGAGTTTCTTATCACGGAACTGCTCTGTCCAAAATTCTGTAGCCCTGTTATTCTGAAGAGCACCATAATTCCAGTCATTAACTTTCACATTTCTCCTTTTGCACAGGAAGTCAATACATGCATGGGCAGCGCTCTCTATAGCTCTATAGCGTGTGTTTTCCATGGTACCCCAGATCTCCACCTGTCCTCGGACACCTTGAGCTGTTGTTGGTGGTGTTTCAATCGTAAACCAGCCAGTAATCATACCAAAACCCTTATCATCGATCCCTGATGCTAGTATTTTGAGTTTGAGACTGTCCATGATATATGGCAGCATGATTTGGCGAGGTACAGATGCGGTGTGAAATATCTGCATAAAGTTTAGGTAGAATTTTTAGGCATGGTATTTTTTTCATCAAACTAAACAATCACCTCTGTGCGGACAGTTTTTTTCAACAGCTCTAACTAAGCAGCCTAACATCAGCAGGTAACCTTATTTTTCTAAGTGGACTGGGTTGCAGGTAAGGCAGTTTTATGACAAAATTAAATAGACATCTAAAATTCTATAGCAACCTTTTCATTTTGGTTGATTGCATGGTGAATTTTTTAGGGAGAGAACATGTAATGCAGCTAGGTGTCTGATAGATTGTAACCAAAGTTGTAGAACAGGCAGGCTGATAATCTGGGCAATAGTTTGATTTATGCATTGTGCAGTGTGAAGATAGGAACTATGTAAGTGGTAGGTAATATTTTTTGGGAGCAGTGAATAAACACCTTAATTTTAACAGGTTCTTTTTTTGACAGGATCAAACAATGATTTAACATGTACAGGGAACACTTTTTTTTATTGTACTGCAGCTGGAAACATGTGCAGGAAAACTGAGGCAAAAAGTATCTGCAGGGAGGTTTTTTTTAAGCAAACTGAATGGACACCTAAACTGTAACATGAACCTTTCTGTGGGGGACTATTGCAGGGCGACAGATCTAAATAAAATGGGGACACCAATCTGTTTTTAGCTGTAGCTGAATAGAAACACTAATCTTTTTTTAGCTGGAGCAGCTCACTTTTAGTGAGTCTAGCAGTCTGATAAATGTAGCCTGCAGTTTGAAGATAACACATGCCTAAATAGCTGGCTCATGCAGAGTGGTGCGTTTACCTCTGGCTCGTGAGACTGGGCAGGAACAATGTTGGTAGAGCTGCCAACCTGCTCCTCAGCCTCTTTGGCTTCCATTGTATTCTGATTCAGCTGCTGCTCCATCTGCAAACCCTGGTGGATTCAATGAATGCTGAATGAGTGCGCAGGCACAGCAGCATGAATTTACAGAAAAAGAAGAGAAAGGGAAGCGTGGGATTACCTCCGGGGCTGGGTTCACCAGGGGATCGCCTGCCTCTTGTCTTGGGCGTTTCCCAGTCCGGTAATCCATTTGGGGAGACTGGAGACTCCGAAGCTCTGTCTGAACGGATGAAGTGGCCTGCGTGTTCAGGAACATGGTGCCAGGTGTTAAGGGCGTGGAGGAGCAGCTTACAGGTGGCGCCCATCAAAGCAGGTATGAGAGGCACGTCGCTGTCATGGGCCATATGCAGCCCATGGGCCTGCACAGCCTCTTTTGAACTGCATTCACGAAAAACACTGTGTAAACGTTGGGTTCATGGTAAATTTGCTATAACTATGATTGTATTATAAGCTTGTTTCACCTTTAGGTAAACACTCCATACCCTATCATAAATACGCATGCTATTGCTCTTTGCAGAGATAGGAAACCACATAGGGTTCACAGATTTTTTAGAACCGACAATTTTGGTTTATGCAACGATACATAGGCAAAGGCACACTGCTGATCCGAATATGACCCATTGCCGGGTCCAACGTGCATCATCCGATCATGTTTACAGTCTAAACACGAATATGTACATAGCTAAGATGTTCTGGAAGCCATCGAGTTCACAGTTTGAGTACCCCTGTTTTAGAGGAATGCAGGCCGACAGCCTCGACTACACTGTCCACGGCAGTACATAGGCACTGTTAACAAAAGAAGCTTCTGAAACTACCCAACACCGATTCCAGAAGGCAACACCCGAAGATGCCCCGAACCTGCTAACCCTTGCATCCCTCTGGGAAGAGCTCTTTGGCGACATTGCTTTTTTTCTGGCGCTTGTTCCTGCAGCGATTGGATACGTCACAGTTATCTGCCGAACCAGCCACAGGTAACAGAGCCTAACGAACACTGCTGGGGTTTGGGTTACTAACCTCTCTGTCTCCTTTTTCTCCCTGGCTGCCACAGGTTCCTTGTCTGATGTACCTGGTGTCTGTGAAGGAAGGTTAAAACTCAGTGTAAGCTAGAAACAAATATGTTTCGTGTTCAATCTATGTTGCTGGAGTTAGCCGCATAACCTGATCTGGTGGCGGGGTGAAAGCGCTGGTGACAGGAGACGACAGTGTCATGGTCTGTACATGGTTATACAACTGTTAGGTAGAACCATCTATGCGTAGGATGGCAATAAAGAAGAACAGGAGTAGACACATAGCCTGATGAACATCATTTGACGCGGTGCACTATCAGGCACATCTGTGTCTCTATGTAGCTATCTACCGCCCCTAAATTCTCCAATGCCAAAAAGATACATGGATGTCTGTATAGTTTCATGATCGCACATTATTGCTGTCAAACCATTTCAATGACTACTAATGCCCAAGTGTACTTAGCACTCAATTTCAACTATCACTACATAGCATCACCAATACTGTACAGAAGGACCATGTGTGAAATAAGGATCTATGTCTACAACTTGTCACATGGTAGGTAAGTTCACACAAAAATGTACCAATACATCATTTTTAAATCCTGAGCTATATCAGGTATACAGGCGTAAGGGCACACATTATGCTGTCAAAGCAATATAAAAATCTCCAAAGAAGACGGATAGACAGATCACCTCATGAACATTAGTTGGTGTGCTAACAGGAACAGGTGTTGAGTGGGATGGATCAACAGCTTGGGTACCAGGCTGTGCATCATCCGCCACAATATCGGTAGAATGTGCAGAAGCAGAGGCCAATGGATCGCCAACCTCTAACATTGCAAGGTAAACCATGGAGAAAACCATTAGGCCACAGAATTTTTAAATATCTGAGAAAATTTAGCTTCTTATGACGGATCGACACTGTGGAACAGAGATCAGTTTACCTTGACTTTCAACAGGCAAGTCGGCATGCAAAATGGGGAGCGCCACAGATATGGAATCAATTTTGAAGGAAACATGTTCTCTCCGTAATGCAGCTCGGGGTACGCTTAGCGTAAACTTGTAACGTCTACCACAGAGCCGACTGATCTGCAGCGGGAGAAAACCCTGAGTTCCCGCACCACTGTCAATCAGCGTCTGAACCGGTGTCCCAATTAGTTCCTCAGCCACTGGACCAAAACACACCAGGTCTATAGAGGCCGCATCAGCGACCTCACTATTACCCGGATCGACAACAATGAGGCCAAGACGGTACCTGGAACAGGAACATTACGTGGTACCCATAGTGTATCCAAAGCATTGCAAATTGTTAACGCAAAATGGCGCCACATCACACTACACAGAAAGGATTTACCTTGGTTCAGCATCAGCACCAGAGCACTCGTACCCTGTACATTTGTACTGGACACCATATGGCTTTGCCCTGTGGAGGCACTTCTTACATGCCATATACCACCATGGCTCATTTGGTATAAGGTTTTTAATCTCGGCTGTGACATAATATCTATTCCCCTGTATAGGCATGAAGCACAAAAAACACAGGTTCATAAGAACAGTGTGGATATGTGCAAGATCTCTGTTTTTCATCCAGAGAGGGCACTTACCCAGATATCATGTGGGTTGATTTCTTTGGAGAGATCTTCTATGGTTGCCTCCCCCGTGTGAGCAGACATCTGTGGCTGAGCATCATACCGAGCTGGCCCCAGCATGAACCCAAATCTGTTGAGATGCAGAGAAGGAAAGGCTGGTCAGCAATATAATGTGAGTCTGCTGTTACTTCTGTTCTGTAGAGGAAACCAACCTATCTTGGAGCTCAACCGCCTCAGGAAGAGCAGGGTTAACATACCACGAAGCCGTTGGTGATGCTTGAAGTGAGAGCTCAGCTGTATGAAAATCAGCAAATAATTGTAATATTTTGAACGTGAAGACAGCTTTGTCAAAACAGCGGCATATCAGAAAATGGTGGGAAAAGACTGTGTCCATGGGTATACCATTGTACCACCCCGGTGTTAGACCAGTAAAGAGAAAAGCCACGGGTCCTTGCTTAGACATGGCAATGTATTTTTCTGCTTCAAACCGTTCTGCATGGGTTCCCCATAGAGCAACATTTGCAGTTTCACTAAGACAGTAAGAGAGGGCGTAAGCATAATATCAGTGTACAGAGACAGGCTAAATCAAGCTGGACCTTTATGGATAAGATGTTTGTGGGAACACAATGAAGAATTGCGTACCTTCCATCACTGATGTAAACATTGCGAAGACCTTTTTTCCCAGATTTGGTGTCTTTCATTCTAATATCTGAGCAGGACACTAAAAGACCCACGGTATCTGATTGCAGAAATAAAAACATGGATAGTCAGGGGAAGAGGAGGAAAATAAGAGGCTTGTAGTGTTGACCAGCTCAAGTTCTCATAGTTCTACCTGACAGGACGTCATTTTTCCCGTTCCTGGAACGCAAACCAGCAAATGTAATAACAGTGCATGCATAAAGAGGAAAAGTATCTGGAACCAAAGTGGCTTTTCTGACTTTTGTGTACTTTGTGAACCGAGCCATGTAAGGGTGATCAACTAATCTGTATTTGGGTTTTGCTGATGCCACCTCAAAACAGTGCACAAAATACACTTCATTCTCTGACAGGAGTGGTTGGTACTCTGGTAGCAATTTTCCTGGGACAGTGCACTCCATTGATTTACCCTGTAGCAAATAGAGTTTCGAAGCACACAATGACACGAACAGCAAAACAAAAAAGGCGCAAGTGTAGAAGGAAGAGTAAAAGGGCAGAGGAAAGATGAGAGGTCCACCTCTTCATCCAGCATGACAAAGTTGATGCCTATCACTTTCGATGGGTCTTCTGGGTTGCGATGTTCAGAGAAACGCACCAGCCTAACTTTGAGAAACCATTTCTGAGTTGCCTGGTTCACTTCTTTGATTAGAGAGTGTTCCATGCTGCAAAGCAACATAAGTTAGCAGATGAAACTCCTGCAAAAACATATAGGGTTTAAAAACATCTATAGAATATGAACTTGGTAAGTAAAAAGCACAATCCAAACTGCGCCAGCGGCAAGGAATTGCAATCATCTAAATAGCACTAAAAGAACAATGTAACTGTTCTAGTCCATATGGCTGTTACAGAATTCACTGGCAACATTCTAAACATAGTCTAGTATTTCTTGGTACACAATATTCTTTGTGGTTGAAGCGGATCTCTCATCTGCGTCCTCAATAAGGATCCGTAGACCATCCCTGGCTGTTACCCTGGACAGAGCAACATAGAGCTGACCATGGGTAAACACAGGATCTCTCAGATAGACACCAACTTTTTCCAACGTTTGTCCTTGGCATTTGTTGATGGTCATGGCATAACACACTTTCACTGGGAATTGCCTCCTTTGCAGCACAAACGGCCACTTTGGGCTCGTTCCATTTAGAATAACCCGGGGAATACAGACCACTTTCCCAACATGGGTGCCGGTCATTATTTTTCCCTCCAATACACGGTCTCCAAGCCTCTCTACCAGCAACCTTGTTCCATTGCAAAGACCAAGAGACTGATTGATGTTCCGAAGAAGAACAATAGGAACTCCTATTTTCAGAGTTAGTCGGTGCTGCGGGAAATTATTCAGCACAATTGAATTCAGGAATTCTGGTGGGTATAGTGTCTCAAAGTCGGATGGCTGCTCATCTGGATTAGCAAGAGAATCACAACTAAGGTACTCTCTTGAGCAGCCTGGGACTTTGTCAGCCATGAAGTGATTAATCTCGTCAACAACAACATTGAGGGGGCACACGATACATCTACGGGCAAGATAATCAACCGAGGAATGGTTCTCGTCAAAGCTATCATAGATATCCTCAGCTATTGCAGGTATTTTAGGCCCTGTTGGCATCAGCAGCAGATCCGGGGGAATCTCGATCCAGGTCTTTTCTACTTCACCTTCTCTACTGTGTGTCTCAATACGGCCCTCACCTACATCCAAAATCCATTTCGCAAATGTGGACATAATCTGTTTTTCATTATGAGATAGAGATGGGTTGGACAGTCGCATGTTGGTTTTCAACCGCATGACGCGAACACGGTTCCAGAGATAAGACTGTAAGAGGGAAGCTTTAAGGATCTCAGGGCGGCTTGCACCCTGCACGACAGGCAGAACCTGGCGGAAATCGCCCCCAAGAAGAACAGGAACACCACCAAATGGGCTGGCATCAGCTGTTGCGCCGTCAGCACAAAGGATATCCCTAAGTGTACGGTCGAGCGCTTCAAAACAATATCTATGGGTCATCGGAGCCTCGTCCCATATAATAAGCGAGGTTCTCTTTAGCAAGCCAGCAAGGTGGGTGCCACGACCGATCTTGCACCAACTGGACTCGTGGATGTCAAGAGGAATTTTGAAGCGCGAATGTGCGGTCCGACCACCTGGCAAAAGCAGGGCAGCCACTCCAGACGACGCGACAGCCAACACAATATGGTCCTCGGACCTAAGCTTAGCAAGAATTGCATTCCATAGGAACGTCTTGCCCGTGCCACCGTGGCCAGACACAAAATATATAAAAGAGAGGCCACCCAAGACTGAACCTATAACGCTATCATAGATCAGGCGCTGCTCACAGTTGAGAGCTTGAGTCATCCAGACGACATCGTTTGCTAACCGTTCCCTATCGTACGACATCTCTTCAAGGATCAGCCTATTGGTATTTGCTTCTTGCAAGCCATCAGGCGGAGAGGGCAGATCATAAGCCGAAATCGATAAACCATTGTTTAGAAACATGGAGGCAAGCTCTCGTAGTAGATTTGATAGTAAAGCAGTTTCAGAAACAACATAGGATGGGTTCCCAAGCGACCTACGCAGTCTGTAGGTTATATCATCGGCCATGAACCTCCAATACGTGTCAAAGAGCAAGCGGACATTACCAACCTCACAATAGACCAAAACAGTCATAAATAGGTTTCTAAGTTGATATGCCGACGCCCAAAGCACCGTTTCATCAAACAGAGAGTTCCACTCGGTGTCGTCACCAATAAGGCCACGCGCTTGGCAAGCACCACGAAAAGTTGGATGAAGGACACCCTCGTAGGTACGGACATCCTCATAGCTCTTGGCACCTTTGACAACCATCAGCAGCATCCTCAGGTAAAAAGGCTCCCCAGTGCTGGGGTGTATATATCTCAGCCTGCCGATCTTCAACCCTCTCTTTCTGCGCTCCCATACCCCTCTGTCTGGGAACCACGTGTAAAAATTTGGGAACTCACAGTACGTATACTGGTGGGCCTCAACGGACACTTGGTTTACCACAAACCACTCGGTCAGCATACTTTTCTGAGAGTCAGGATTATCAGCGACGTCACGAAGGCGTTCCTCTTCATGTACGGTCACAAAGTTCATACCGGGAAGATGAACGCAGAGGCGCTCGACAGGTGGATCTCTAGAATGAATCTCAAAACCATATAATCTCCATGATGCCTCACAATAGGACAGATACCTTGACTTAATGTATTCAGCGATCTCATCAATACCTCCATCGGATCCGTTCTGCATACTGCTCGAGGAAGCAACAGAAGAAGAACCGGCGCTAAACCCAACCTTCGCAGAATCAAAACCCTTATTCACGTACTTAAATAAGTATTTAATAAGGTATGTCCTGTTGCATGCCTCAACATTAATGTGCGCCTGGTATTTCATAAGAACATCAATGTTGTGGGGCACAACCCATCTATTATCGAGGACCTTACCGTTCTTTAGAACAGTAACACCCGAGTCCCTCCGACGATATATAGGAAAACCATCTTGGTCAAAGGTTGTTTCAGAGCTAAATTTTTTAGGATAATTTTTAGAGCACCTGCCATCGACCATGCACACACAGGATGGATCCAGGTCTCCACAGGGACCATGTAGCATGAATTCCTGTACCAAAGCGTAGCCCAAAGGATCTTCTCTAGGATCAGGCAACTCAGCAGAAATATGGCAGTCTACAGACGCAGCGGTAGGTTCAGCAGGGCTATGCTGCTGCCATACAACAATGTGTGCGTGGGGCAGGCCACGTTTCTGGAACTCTATTGTATCGGCGACTGGGGAAAAATATTTCAGTGTTTACCATACAGGAAATGGGAAAAAACTAAACAAACAGCGCGCACTTACATCCTTTTACGGGACCAAACACGCGACCATCCTTGATATCAGAGAGGTACTCCTGAAGTTTCATGTGGAAAACCCGTGTTGTGATCTCCGATCGATCAGCAGGTTTCTGTCCGGGCTCAAAGCGAATAGCCTCAACAATCTCAGGCCAATTAGGGTTGCACGTGAATGTTGTGAACTTATCCGGAGGGCCATATACACGGCATATGGCCATACAATCGTGATAGTTCTGGTGCATATATCTTGGGCCGGCAGGGTGGGAGGCAGGAAGCATTTTTTTAACCCCCACATGCTTTCCTAGCAAAGATCCCTGACCAATCGCATCTGAAATCCCTTGAAACGTCTCACAACGAAGACGCTTCTGGTTGTTAGAATAGAAGGACAACTGGTTCGCCTCAACACAGGAATAGGCATTAACTCCATACTGCTGTGATAGTCTACCAGAACAGGTAGTAGGATTAGGCTGATTTCTACGGTAATGAAGGTTGTAACGATGAAATTCTAACATGGTCATGTCCTCCCTACGTCTCGAGCCACCATTCTCTAAACACCTAAGCCTGATACCCAGCTCGAACCCTTTTTCTCCATAAGGAAACAGCAGCGGGTACTGAAGAGCCATCAGAGCAGGATGCACGGGAGAAATCTGCTTAAAACCCAAGGTCCGTGCTTCCACCACAACATCGAAATCCGAAACAGATGAGGACCCTCCACCCACAATAAGAGCCGCTATCTCAGAGGCCACAGGTAAACTGTAAGGGTCACTATTTTTTTTGGTGGAACCAATAAGCCTTATTGCTACATCAGGGTTCTCTGGCGAGAGCAACCTATCCCGTGCCATTCTAAACTGAGCCACCAATGGATTATTCTGGTTAAGCATATCAATAAGGGCAGCAACCAAGGCTGCATCTGGAGTGCCCGAGCCACGATCAGGGCCGGCGAAAATACCAAGCCTATTCTGAACCTCATTCTCAGTGTCATGGATGTAAAGCTGAGCAAACTGAGGCCTATCACCATCAGCCGGAAGCAAAGATCCTATACGATGATGGACCACTCCATTAATTCTGAAGATATAAGGCCCACGACCAGTGTTGATGGACCGATCAACATTGACACCAATGGATGTGAAACAGAACATAGAGTTGTAGTGTCTTATAAGTTTCATGAAATCCCTAGAACGTCTGTCTCCATCGAATCGAATTAGTTCTCGAAGCAATAGGGGGAAAGGTCTAGAAGTGGGCAGAGAAACGCGGCCACCACGGCAGCAAAGGCTGTAAACTACGCGCTGCTTTGAAAGGCAACTCTGACCAAGCAGCCTCTCCTGGTACCAGAAAATAGCGGAACAGTGAGGGCATACATAGTCTGGACCACCGTAGTACGACCTTCCCTTGTATGAGGCTGGATTTAGAAACACAAAGCCGCAGATAAGCAACACAGAACAGCAAAGAAATGAAACCATCTGAAACGTGTGTACCCAAGGAAGAGGCCAATGCAGCCAGGGTAAACCACCTTTGAGCATGTCGATATATTCTTTGGGAAAGGATACAACAGAGCCATCAAAGGCACCAGGAGGCACATATCCTATAAAGCAGCGTTAGCAGGATAAGAGGAGATACAGGCAGGTTCTAATAACAAACCACCAAACGGGAACTAACCTGCTCTGACTAAAGCAACCTGTTTGTTACGCAACATCCTTCTGGCACGGTTGGCACGGGCCTCAGACGATGAAACAACCGGGCAGAAATGGTCCCCTAAACAGTAAGCAAGCTTAACAGAAAAGATCCTGATGCACTTAAGGCACAAAGGGTGCAAAAGATAAAGGGAGGCGTTTCACTAACTTGTAACGGGCGATGAAGACCGCTGATTCAGTGGGAGCAGGGCGGATATGGAAACAGTGGCTCCATGGGGAGGAAGGTGAAAAGGCTGACATGCTGAAGAGGCGGCGGCGGGCCGAGGCAGAAGCGGAGGATTTCCCCTGGGACGCACATTGCGCTCAAACGGAACAGGTTCCCTTGCACGTGCAGAAGGAAGAGATGGGGCAATGGGCCGCAGAGAAGTAGAAGGGCCATAAGAAACAGGGCGATGACCGGCAGGTAAGGGCACGGATGGCACAACACGGGCACGCACATTCCTATCCGATCCAGGGCTGTCCCTGGAACTACGCCGAGGCATAGGAGCAGAAAAGAAAGTTTCCGAGAAAGGAACAGTCCAGCATACATAGGCACGAGCCTGTTCAAGGCTGGCAGGCCTGCAGCAAAACCCTGGGTCAGGGAGCATAATATAAGGAAAATAAAAGAGGGGCATCTGACCAAGGCCAACACAACAAAGCACAAAGAACAGATTAGCAGCTGCGACCCAAGTGGGGCAACAAACATGATGGCATAGGCTGTCCGAGTACTATATCCTGAGATAAGAAAAAACGTCAACTTCTAAGACGCCGCAGATGGCAACATCAGTACTGGACAGAGCTGAACCAGCAAACAAACAAAAGGAACCAACAGACACTTGACACTCTACAACTCAGCAGACAATGCACGGCAGGCAACAGGGCAACAGGTGGATAAAACGAACACGCAAGGAATAACAGGCAAAGCATGTAAAGGTTGGAAGGCATGGCACAGAACATTGCAACAGGGGAATAAAATTAGAACCATGCAAAGGCAGGGCGAACGCTGAAGAAACTAACAGGTATAGGCAGGGAGATGGGAGCTTGCGAAAGGAACAGTGACCAGCCGAAGCAACAATCGATTCCTGGCAAAACAAAACCAAAACTGTGTCAGCACCAGAAACAGCAAGTCAACCAATAACAGCAATAATCTGTTAACGCACAGAGGGAGCCACTGGAAAGAAGAGCAGCTAAAGCAAGAAAGCATACATGAAAAAAAAAACATAAAAAGCAGCTGTGCCACCAGGAACAAAAACAGGGAATTACTGGCTAGACCAAGAAGCTTTACCATAGAGATAAGTACCCTTTTCTATTTACCATGGGCAATAAGAAGAACACCGAGTCTAGAAACCTGAAGTTTCTAATCCGGGGCACACGGGAACAGCAGCCCGAGGCACAGCCCAGCCAGCAACACAATGAACCGACCTAACAAAACCCCAAAAAAACAATCACAACCAATCTGACCATACTGTCCTAGGAGGACACCTACCTCCCCCACCCCCCACCCCCACCCCCAAATCACTAAACCCGCAAGGCAGGCATCAGCTGGAGCATAACAAACAACACCAAAACCAGCACCATCTCAAGACATAGGTGGATTCTCCATCGCCTGCACACAACCTCAGCCCAAACGAAGAGGCTCTATAACCATGGAAACGCAAAAATTGGCAGAAATGACATGGCAATCCACAACAGAGGCACAGAACCCTAGAGCAGCACAGCGTCGGCCACGCACCTGGGCCACAACGTCGGGCAGAGCAGACGAACAGGAGCGGACGCGAAAACAGATCTGCACAGAACAAATCCAAAAAAAAGTATCAACAACCACAGGAACATCCTCAAGCGCACAAAGGCGAGGGGAAGAGAGAGGAAGTACCTTGCAGATTCGCACAGGACGGCCTGAGGAAACGGCGGATCCCAGGAGAGGGGCAAGAGATGCTGAATCCGCAGGGACGAACACATCAGAAGAGGAAACAGCGAAACGGAAAGCAAAACGGGAAGGAAAAGGAGAAGGAAAACCTAGGCCACGGGAGTCGGCGGCCCCATCGCCGGCGGCGAGACCTAGACCAGGCAAGACCAGGCGGAGAAGAGGACGGAAGGAACAGGGGCCTCCCCGCGCCGCGCCGCCGGTGCCAGAGAGAGGAAAGAGCGGAGAGAAAGGGGAGGAGAGCGAGTCGGGACGGCGGCAGCTATCCTTTCCCCACAGGAATCGGTCGACACGCGGTGGCATCCACCGCCGCGCGTCAGGCATGCGCGCACCGGGCCCAGACAACGTGGCAAGCGGGAAAGCAGCGGCAACCATCAAACAGGGCCCGGTCCACCGAGAAATCACACACGCCGGTCCACACAAAGGAACAAACAGGGTTTCTGTCGGCCGGAAGAGGCGCACGCGTCCGTGACCAATAGGGCCGAAATCGTTCGGCGCGCTACAATTGGTCGAGCAGGCGCTGGGCGGCCGTACGGGCGCCAAACCCACCACGCCTCAGTATATAGATATGAGCCCATTAGTCCTGGGCCTAAAGTCGGCAGATACTAATGTTTTCGGACCAAATGTCATTTTTTAGTAGTGTTAGAGTTACCCGGGAAAAAAATATTTAGGTTTGTTTTATTGTGGTGTATGATGAAGTGAGAAAGATAGTAGAAACAGACGGCGATTTTATACTATTCTTCTAATCATTATCGTGTCTAAGGCCCCGTTTGTTTCCCTCTGCTAATTTTTAGCAAACTATTTTTTGCTAAACTTTAGTAAAAAAACTTCCAAACAGACTTGCTAAAAGGTGCTAAAAGGGATTTGCTAATCTTTAGCAATGGAGAAATCCCTAGCAAGAGAAGAGGTGCTAAAAGGTGCTAAATGGTGCTAAAAGGGATATTTGTGCCCTCAATTCCACCACATGCCCCTATCATTTTCTCTCTCTATTAGCAAAAAAAAGGGTAAAAAAGTCTTTTGTATGTCCATTAGCAAGTGTATCCAAACATCCACTTGCTAAACTTTAGCAACTTGCTTTTGAGATTGCTAAACTTTAGCAACTTGCTAAACTTTAGCAACTTGCTAAACTTTAGCGAGTGCCATCCAAATGGGGCCTAAGTATGAACCTCTAAAAGGTTTGGATACAAACTTTCAGAAATGAATCTAAATTTGTTTTAAATTTTAAAATAACCGGACCAATCCTATTAAATAAACCCATCAAAATTTTACTTTTAGGTCCCTGGCAATTGTATGGCGCTTTATTCAAACGCAAATCCTATGGAGAGAGGGCTCTCCGCGTAGTGTTAACGCGAGAGCCCTCCGTCTCCGC
>JAZFNS010020000.1:12526133-12536385 GCA_037127165.1 Alloteropsis angusta | reverse complement strand
TCGAGAACGAGAGAGAGAGAGAGGTGGAACCGTGAAAGAATTGAAAGAATCTGACTACTTTTTTTGTTCGATTTTTGGTGTGAATTTTCGGTTGCCTTGGATTGGCGGGTATAAATATGATCGGGAGAGCCAGAGTGCCGTGAAGGTTCTGGAACATTCTGGTGCTGGCGCCTCGTGTCTCTGAGCTGTGGGCCCTAAACCAGGTGGGGTCCGTTTGGCGGTTGGACACGCCTCTGCATCCGTGTTGGAGCGCAGCTGTCAGACCTGACCCGGTGGGTTCGGTAAAGAGCATGTGCAGGCGGTTCCGGAACCTTCCAGAGCCAGATATTTTCGTCGGCTGCTGGGTCGCTGACTTGCGGGGTCCACATGGGGAGCCGACGGCGTTCGGTTCTACACTCCACTGGAACGTTGCGGAGGGAGAACGGGAGAGCGATAGCGTAGCCGACGTGCGGGTCCCACATACTATAATATATATCCGTTACTGATGGGCTGTTTCTGGGTTCCCGCGCGCAAAGATTTTCGGCCCGTTAAGGTGAACAGGCTGAAATGGAACGAATCATAGTACCAGGCCCGTTGGTGTGGACCAAACCAACGGCTTGTTCTCGGAGGCCCATGATCAAGAAGCAAATAAAAAATTGAGCCGAAATATCCTGGTAATTTTATATTTGGAATTCCTTTCTCAAGCCCAGTGATAGCGGCACGCCGGCACCGGGTCAGAGGAGTCTTTTTTCATCTGATTTGATACTGACGCGTGGACCCGCTCACGACCCCGTACGAAATCTCGACCGTTCAACAAGGCGTGGACGCCTTAGATGAATCCACCGGCCACCTCCACGCACCGTCAGCGTCACGGCGCGGCGGGCGTCGTGTTCCACTTTCACACCCTCACACGCCTGACACCCTGGCCCCACCTGAACTTGACGCCTCTCTCCTCTCCCTCTCATCTCCCTCTCTCTCTCTCACCTCTTGCTTTCTCGCGCTCGCCTTCGTGTCGGCTCCCACGTGAGATCGGGAGGGAAGGGGAGGGAGGGTGGTGGACTGGTGGTTGGTGCCCCGTCGGCGGCGAGGCTCGGGGCCTAGGGTTCCCGGGCTCGGATCCGCTGCCTGACCCATGGGATCCGAAGGCTTTGTGGTCGCGGCGGCCGCGTGCCCAGCCGCCGCCGAGGCCTTCGCCAAGTACTTCGGTGAGCTCCCCGCCGCCGAATTCGCTTTATCAGGGGTGTTTCGGTCGATCCGTCGGTATAGGAGTCCGGTGGATTCCCTTAGGTAGCCGCTTGCGGGTTTAGGTGGGTTTAGTGGTTAACCTTTCGGATTCCTGGGCGCCTTTTTTCTTTCTTTCTTGAATTTTGACGAACCTGGTGGTGTTTAAGTTGCGAATTATGCGAAAGGGATGGTTTTGAGTAGTAAAGAAGTGATCTTTTAGATTATTCCTTGGTCGATTGTCTGACTTATTGACGAAAAGTAGGTCGTTCTTAGTGGTTCTTGCCTTCTTGGGTGTTAAAGGTTTCCAAAAAGTGTTCAAGCACTTCAGCATGTGCGTGTTGGTAGCAAGGCAGACCGCAGATGCTGGAGAAAAGGATTGTGGAAAACGATATGCTGTTCTTACCGCAATTTACACTTGGAGGCTATATGTTTGATAATTCTTGTGAATTTTGATCATACCGTCCTTTGGTACCTAGGGCACGCAAACTTTGCTCAGGAATTAGAGCTAAGCTTCATCCATAGTATATTTTTTTTCAGAACTACGGCAAAAGTTTCATGTGCTGTGAATTGCCCTTTTGTTGAAGTTGCTAGCTAGTTTGTGTTCATCGGGCACTATATCAGCTGATTGGTTCTTTTGGCCTTTGTTTCACTAGGTATTGTGTCAGGAGGTACAAATGCGAAGGCAAGGCAAGGATTGGTTGAGCTTTCACAAGCTATAGATGGGATTGAAGGAATGAGGTTAGCTGCCTCGAGCACACTTTTGTTGGCCATGTACTTTAAATAAACGCTGATATGGTGGTTTCCTGTATTCTGTGCCATGATGAAATGAAATTTATAAGAGTATGAGTTTCCCCCCTTCTTGCCTGAGAACTAAAGATCTCTATCGACCCTTATTACTTTCTATTTATAATCTGGTAGAGGTGTTATTTGAACTAGATTAAAATGTGAACTGAACAGTATATTTAGTTGTTTGTACTTGTCTCTTTGTTGCTGTAAATATATAATATTTTGGAGTTTATTTTCCTGTGCATTACTAGCANTACTTGAAAGTAAAAAACATCGTGGTGGCTAAACATCACTTTCCATTGCTTGTGGCTCGTAAATCGTGGCCAGGACAAACATGCACATCCTTAACCAGCCCAGGTCACATAAGCCTGCATAACCTCCCATGCAAAATAATGTATGGTTCTTTTTTGCATCATATTCGATTCTATTTTGCTTCTTCATGCTACATTTAAGCTTCATGTGATTAAACACCTAATTCATGCAGGGATGGAATATTTGCTGAAATTCCAAAGCTCATGCCATTTATTGATTTGGTAAGCGATGCTTTCCAAGACGCTCAGAATTTTTGTAATCTTCACTACCTTCGCTATCTTATGTTAATTGAGAGCCTTCTCTTTTAGGAGGATATGTGCCTATTCAGTTGCTTCTACGATTTTGTCTTCTTCATCTGTCGTGAAAAGGGGCAAAAGAGTATCAGTAAGATCCCTTATTCCCAAGGATATCTGTGGACACTGCTGGTATATACCCATAGAACACTAATTCGGAATGGCCCCTTTTCATGAGTACAGCCATTCAGAGAGCTGTAGCAGCATGGAAGATTGTTCTAAATGGAAGGTTCCGGCTGCTTGATCGATGGTGCAACTTTGTTGAGGTATAGAAATTTCTCTGCTCGGTCATGATACAAAATCTTCATAGTTCACCTCAAATATGTGTTGTTCTTATTTTTTGATAATTACTAAGTATTAATATGCTCTATCATTATCCAGTTATCCTATAGGGTAGTAAAAGCATGGTTGAAATAGATATACTGCAGTTCCCATTGTACTAACAAGTTCTTTACTAAGACTACCACATATGCATGAACATAACTAATACACTCTAGTCCAGTGAACTTTGCTAGTTTACTGCAGTTGAATGGTGACTAGATTCTGATGTAAACTTGTATGGTCTGATACATGATGTATGTTAGAATATTAATGCACATGGTAAGTATCAGATACCTTGTTTCCAGTTGACAATTCTATGCTAGTTAATTATTATTTTCTTGTACAACCTAAACCTGTGTTGCAAGAATGCATGGTACATCATTAGTTAGCATTTGTTACGCAACGCGTAGTTCTTTTCGTCAGCATTTGGCATCTTGCATTGCAAAGAAATATTGAAAAGTTGAAGTACTGTTGTACTGTTTTGCAACAGTTCAAACCTTGAATCTCAGTAAACCATTTTTCTTGAGACCTACTAACTATCAGTCTGATATCTCTCAGTTCCCATGATTTGTTGATACACACTCTGCTTTATCCATTTTCTCTTGGAGTTCTTGAGTATTTATGCCTCTTCAGTAAGGCAAAATAGCTTTATCTCTCGCACCCCTTTCTATGATAAACAGTCATGCTAGACTTTGTTGCATGTTTCTTAGCTAAAACTATAGTGATTCTTTCTCAGAAGTACCAACGGCACAACATATCTGAGGATACCTGGCAGCAGCTGCTAGCTTTCAGCAGGTGCGTAAATGAAGATCTGGAAGGTTATGACCCACGAGGTGCAAATTCTTTTTATACAATTAGTTCTTTGATTTCCAATTTTCTGCAGCTACCTTCATAGCATAACTTCATGATAACCAAGACAATTTAGTTCATGTTGCCTGTGTCTATTTTCAGGTGCTTGGCCTGTTCTGATTGACGATTTTGTGGAGCAAATGCACAGGTTTGTTGCTATAATATGCTCGTGTTCTCTTGCAGTTCAGTTTCTTTAACTCTGGCTGTTGTGTGACATAAGGCGTAATCATTGTTGTGGTATCCAAGTTTGTAATACTTAAATCGATAACGGAAGTATATATAGTCTCCAACAGTTGAGATGTATAAGTACCTTAGTGAATTTTGGTTTCTACTGATTGACTTTGTGCTGTCAGTGTCAATATGCCTCTCGTGTTGTATACTTGTATTGTACAAGGTCATAGTCAGTAAGTTCTTTTCCCTCCTTATTGGGTGGGGCCCAAGAGCTTTGATATAATCTGGCATTCTTTGGGGTTTGTGTTGACATGTAAACATTCTACTGGAGGTCTGGAGTTCAGGATAAGTTCCTAGCTTTTTGTTCACATGCTTTCTGTGTTATAGTAGAATTGTTTATTTTGCAAAACTTTTACTGCGGACGATTTTAAACTTGTGTTTATTCAGAAGCCATAGTGACAATCTACACCGAATTGCAAATTAAAGTAAAAGAAAAAATATTGAAACCAGATTGGCTGTTTAGGAAGTATAATAGGATGGTTCACAAAAAAAACAGTAGACACCAATCACCACTGATTCATGCAATACTCTGCCCGTTGATTCTTTCTTTAAAATTGCATGAAGAGCTTCTCACGGTGGGCAACCCTGGTTTTCCCTGTTTCCCAGAGAAAGAATGATTGGAACCCAATTTTAGTTGATAGATACATGTACTTTTAGTGAATATATCCTAGAGATAATAAGCTCAAGGTAGTCATCTTATTGTACAAGAAAATAATGTCTGTCCTAGTTGTGGCCTGACTTATTTGTCTCAACTTGTTAAATGCAGGATTTATCACTCCACTGACTGCAGCAGTGCGATGGAATCACAATGTACAATTTCCTGTACATTTAAAGGTATTATTTCGATGTATTATTATGCCTACTACTATAGTTTGTTTGGTCAGCTTCACATTATCACTCCCGTTGTGTACAGGACTGGACCTTCTACCTGGATCAAAGAGGAAATGTCCTCCCCACTTTAGGTCCAATGAGGAGGATGTAGAGCTTTCGGACAGTTTTACACGCTCTGTACATCTTACACCAATAAAACGACTGAAGGAAAGTCATGGCACCGAGTATGAGGTGGGGGAACCCCACAAAGGCACCATTTTCTCTAATAGTTCATCCGACTACCACGAGGATACAAATCTACACAACCCAAGGGGCTGTCTTCAGAACTCGCCTTGTAATGTTGAGGATGCCCTGTCGAAAGGGTTTGAGGGTTGCATTTCGATGAAATGTTCCTTTTGATCTAACCAGAATTGTATAGGTTAGTCATTGTGGCAGCCATAAACTGCAAACTTTCCCAAATTTAGTGCCACCACCATCCCGTGTGTATTTAGATAAACATTTTAGAGGTGATATTATTCTTTTGTACCCGAAAGATGCTGTGATGTAAACTTGCGATGGAGCATATGCAAATTCAAGTCTGTTATTATGGGAGGCGTCCTTTTCTCTGATGCTTTCCATTGTTTTGTTACTGTGTTCATCAGGCACATTTTATTGAGTTATTGGTGTGCTGAGGGCAACTGTCAGTTGAGTCTGCTTGGCAGCATCTCTCATTCAATACTGCTTGCGGAAAGAACAGAAATACAGCTAGAAAACCAACACCTTAGAAACCTCTTGTCAAATGGTGTTGGATCGCAAGATTTGACATTCTACAAAGATCTAAATCATTGAAATGCAACCTGATGATCTTCTACCCAGAAAATGGTATAAAGCAACAATTCATACAATTTTGCCTATGTCACTGGCAGCAAGAACAAGTTCCAGTGAAGTTGAGTCCTAGCAATAAAAATGTTAATCCCTGTAAATAGAGATATGGGTAGTAGCTTCTTGTCCCATTGAACGCGAGGTTGTATGATGCGCATATGAAGAAAAACACTGAAAATCCAAGCTCAAGGAAATTGGCTCTGTAAGGAAAAACACAATATCAATACTGTATGATACAATGTCTTCACAACTTACTAATGCAGAAACCCTTAGTTGGAATTTGGGAGTTTTTACCTGTCCCTTAACCTTTTACGGGTTTTCTGAAGCAAGGGAACTTCACTGTCCTCAAGATCATTTCCCACCTTCTTGGTCACCACCCACTGGTTGAAACCTTCTAATTCCAGCAGCCCAGTCAGTGCAGCTCTCATGCGATGCACTGTCATCACACTCTCAAACAAAATCCAAAATGGCATTATGTGTAGATTTCTGCAGAGACAAATTGAAATACATTAGCTTGGTTCTGGTGAAGGACAGATGAACAACATAGTTTTAGAACTTATGGCGCAGTTACATAGAAACTTACTTTGGATGTCTTATGGCTGTGACTATGGTAAGCACCATTGGAATATAGGCGACACCCCAGGTTGGTAAGTAAAGCTCCGGGATTGTGACTGAGATGGGGAGTATGATACAGTAGAGAATACAGGCTGAGGTTGGCGCTACAGCTCTCCGCACCAAGAAAAAACTATAGAGCATATAGGACTTCTTGAGGAGCGATACATCCTAGTGGAACAACAAATGGGATTGATTTATAAAACTATTACAAAGACACATGACTTGTCAGCATGGGAGGTGCTAAGCTTACCTTCGCAACCAAAACATCCTTTGCCATTTTTCGGAATAAGTTTGCACCACCACTGGACCACCGGAATTGCTGCCGACAGTAGGCCTTGTAAGTAGATGGCAGTTCACTCTTGACCTGTATGTACAACATTTTTGCATAGTCAAATGGTCGCAGCAAACAGATTTATTTTTGACAACACTATTATACGATAAGATCTACTCACTCTGACATCCCCAACATATACAAATTTCCAACCCTTTAGGGTTGCTCGAACTGCCAAGTCCATGTCCTCAACTGTAGTCCGGTCCTTCCAACCACCTGCCTCTTTTATGGCTACTGTACGCCACACTCCAGCAGTTCCTAGAGTAAAAATGCCCTTAGAAGATTGTATAGTTTTGATAGTGAAGTTCTGAGCTTGTTTCTGCTCTTTTCGGGAATTGTAATCTCTAGAAGTTTCAAAAGATGTGTACCATTGAAACTGAAGAAGGCAAAGNGTTGCTGATCCTGCTTCTTGTTCAACTTTGAAGTGGTAATCGAAAAACATCTTCTGTACCCTTGTCAACAGGCTTGTGGTGTCATTCACTGCAAAATTCTGTCAATTAAGAATTGGACCGATCAGAGTGAATAAAATATTTTATTGCTCGAGGAGTTTATACACTAGTCGTTGCATATNAAAATTGTGTTTGAACAGTATATATGCCTTCTTTCTTGCTGGCATTGTCATGGACTATTGGAACATATGGGAAATATATTTTAATGTCATGAATATGCAAGGAGATTGAGGCCAAAGCAGTGAGGTTATCTGAAGCTCCTTGTGCTAGTTGTAAGAATTATTTGTGCAGTTCTTACAAGAAAGACGTCTGAAATGGAGAAAGCAGTCCATTGTGGTGATTTACTGAAATGTGAGCATATCTGGCAAGTTTAACATGAGGACTGAGAAATATTTCACATAGCCCATTCCTTTATATTTGTGATAAGAGTCTGGAAGAGTTTGCTCAAGAGCCAACACTAAATGCAGCACTTACCGAAGGACCACCGAGCTTGGACAAGGGCAACTTCTGGATTGTGCACAAGGAATGGGACAGTTCGGAGCAGAAAGTCTGGTTCAGGTTGGAAATCAGCATCAAANTATGGCTATGTATTCGCTTTGCCTTGCGTAGTCACATTCCATTCCTTTCTTCAGAGCTCCTGCCTTGAACCCCTTGCGGCTGGTTCTTGTGGCATACTTGATGTTGACACCTTTGTTCGCCCAGTTCTCACACTCAAGTTCCACCAAATTCTGCAGAAAGAAGTAACCAGTCATCATTTTTTTNCTTAGACCCAATAATCTTCTAGAGTATGTACACCCATTAATGATAACAAGATCATTGAACTCTCGCGAAGGCGGTTCATCTTCTATGAAATGCTAGGCAAAGTTTAGTTGCACATGTTTTGAAGATGTAAGACAAAGGTTTGCAAGTAACTACTATGTCAACACAGATGGATTCATAAAAAGAAACACTTATGGATGTAGTAATGGTGACACTATGTAGAATGGATTATCAATAAATCTGACAGCCAAAAGAGGTCTTCTGCTATTTGCTAGGAAGGCCGTCCGTGCTTTTATCAAAGGTTCCTCGTGCGGTTGTGCTTGCCAACTACTTCTGCCCAATCACACTAAACGAACCCATTCGCTGAACCAATTAAATAAACCCAAATAGATCAATCAAAATTCATATTATTACTGTCACTTGAGAAGGATGTAGTGAACATCTTTTGTTTCCTTCATCGTTTAATTTATTGGGTAACTTTCTTCTTTCAAATGGGCATCACTTTATGAACATGATGCGTTATGAAAAATAGAAGAATTCTGCTAGAAAAAGAATCACAATCTTGATTCCTAGTCATGGAAACAGATAAGACTATAAGGGAGTTTTGTACAAGCAGTCCTGCATATGCATCAATCTAGTAGGAAGTCCAAATTGTGAAGTGATTTTTTTAAGCTGAAGAAGATCCATTCTAAAGAAGAATATGCCCACCAATTATTGAACTGTTCCCTCGTATCTATGCATCTGAATAAACAAAGAAGTCGACAGAGAGACAGAGAGGGGCTAGCGATGCTGTGAAATACCAGGAGTGGCTAAACCATACAACAAGTCCTGGTCTCAGTAATCGAAGGAGGATCAAGAGATAAAGGTAAACTCCCCACATGCTGCTGACAGAGTTTAGTGATACTAAAAGCCTTATACTCCACAGTGGCGGTTACAGTTAGATACCAAATAGTTTCTCATCTCTAGTAACACTATTTTCAGTGGGAAATGGCGTTACTAATATTCCCAGCTCTGTATATGTACTGATAAAGGTAAACTGCCCATGCACTGTTGACAGAGATGAGAGATGAATGATACTATTAGCCTTATACCTCATAGTAGCTGTGATACCAAATTGCTTCTCTTATTTTCACTGGAATATTACCAGTACGTATACAAAGCTGCTAGCCCATGTAAGCGCATTTGTCTCTCACTCTCGTGTTCTTCCACATATTCTGCCTCTACCTCATCAAAATTTCTAAACAATTCTCCCTAATTGGATGATGACTTGTTATCGCAAAAGGTTTTATCCAAGTGACGCAACCATTTCCAGTTACCTTTATGCCAAATGCTGAAGTTGCTTTCATTTAACTAATCTCATAAAGCACTTTGCACAGATAAGGCATCAGTTATACGCTTATACTAGCTACCCACTTCACCATGGAGAATGGTCTCTCTGCACCCACTCAACCAGCCCAAACAACTAGTATGTTCCTATGAGTCTATGGAGTTAATCTCAGGTCAAAACTTCTATCATCCTTTTGGTACTCATCCCAGATTCCCACAACACTACAACAGGTCCAGTCTGAGTGTTCATCTGCTACCAGCAACAGTTTATGCCTAGTTTATGCCTCACTTGTTCGGATAGGATCTAATAATAGCTAAATAAAATGAATAGCTTCTCCTTGAACAAAAGGTATCATAGCAATAACCCCCAAGCTTGCAAAAAGAAAAAAGGAACCAAGAGAGGTAAGGAGAGGCAAGTCACCTTGATGAACGGGTCGGTGGAATCATCCAGCACTTGGACGATTATCCTGTCCCTCGGCCACTGCAGCTCACATGCGGCCGCTATTGACAGCTTGTACACCTACGCCCATCCCCACGCACAGAAAAACGCAGCGCATCGAAATAATCAAAATAAATATTTAATCTCACAAAGCAACAAGAGCTAGAACAACTCGTCGAATAATCAATCGATGAATGGCCAATAATTCCCGATTTTAGAAGGGTTTTTTTCCTGTGCTGGTCTCTTCTCACCTCCAGCTCGTTGTACATGGGGATTTGGACCAGGACCAAGGGGTAGTGGACGCTCCCCTTCTCCTCGTCGGCGCCGTCGAGGGGCTTCCACTTGAACCTCCACTCGGGCCGCCACCCGATGGCCTTGACGCCGAGGCTCACCACGCTGTTGTACACGGCCTCCACCACGAGCATCACGGACATCACCATGCACGCCCACACCGCCACCTGCAGCACCGGCGCGATCACCCCGGCCCGAACCGCGACCCACGCCCCGTACACGTCCGCCGCCGCGGTGGACGTGCCGTCGAGGAGGCCGATGAGCCAGGACACCGCATCCTGGAAGCCGAGCGTCGCGCCCGCTGCGGGGAGCAAAGCAGGTGAGGAGAGCGCACAGCCGACGAGCGGCGCGGAGC
>JAZFNS010020000.1:11972380-11983803 GCA_037127165.1 Alloteropsis angusta | reverse complement strand
CCGGCGGTTAGGGCCGGAATCCACCGGCCCATCCGGCTGTCGCCGTATGAATCGGCGGTTGGGTGCAAATCTGTCACCCACCAGCCATTTTTGCAAAATCATAAAAAAAATTAAAAATAAAAAAAATTCACCGAGCGATGCAGCAGCGTGGGCCGCGGTGACACAGCTTTTTGTTTCCGGCGTGGGCCGTCCGATGCGCGTCTGACGGGGCGAGGAATGAGTCGCCCGATTCGTGTTTGCGCTTTGCTCTTGTTCTGATTTCTGAAAGCAGAACGTGATGCTGTGCGCAAAGAACTATACATGTTCAAAAGCAGAAGCTCATGTGGACGTTAATAGAGCTGTGGTGATTCCTGACAGCGTTCAACGATGAAAAATTTGGAGATAACATTGACCACAGCTTCTGATCCTAGAAAAAGCGGAGGGAATTGGTTTCAAAATAGGAACGGACTTGCATGGCAGAACATACTGTCAATGAGTTCATTCATGCGCAGGCAATGCAGACTCGCGGAGGGCCAGACCGATGTTTCAGTATCTACGCCAGATCATCCACATGTGTTCCCTCATCATCTTTGGTTGAAACATCTGCTATTTGCGCACAAAAGGAATGCCATTCATGGCAGCTTACATTACATGGCTCGTTTGCCAAAAGGACAGATAGCACCTAGAGTCGAAACGCCACATGGAGATGTACTAAAAGCTGTGATCATATTCAGCCTCTATCGGTTTAGTGTCACGACACCTTTGTACATCGATCTATCCATGCTGATTTCCCACCTGATTAATCTGGACGAGGATGTTCCCAGAGTGGGGTTCTTCTTCGGTCCACTGGATTGAATTCTTCTCCAAATACTTCATCACTTGCTAATATTAATACAATCAAACTAGTCAGATCAAGAGTGAAATAGAATGAAGTTATAATTCTGATACGAAACATAAACGCCCCTTGATGCTAGTAGTACCAAAAGAAACTTAAGTTGCTATTAATAATTTCAGTGAAAGCTCAAAAGTGCACCCTAAGGATTGACTTCAGAATCATCCACGCGGGGAAGCAGTAGGTCTAACGCAAAATTCAGATGTAATAATCGTCTAGTAGATAATCTGATAAACCCCACCTTTCTTCTTCTTTGTCCCATCTTGCAACTGCTATCGTCAACGCCAATAATAACTTTTAGGTAGTCAAAAGCTGCAAACATGAAGCATCAGATAAAACAAATGGTTCCCAATAAAGAAGTTATAAAAATCAAAAGTCCATGCATTGATCTTACTTGGAATGTCTGCCAACTGTTTCATATGAAGTTTCAAGAGATTAGATACGTTTGTTGCATCTTGTGTGCGCAGATCGAGACAAAAATCATTTTTGGACTCTGTTTTCCTGCAATAAGACAATAATTTGTTATTCTAAGTTCACTTTGGACCATGTATTAGTGCACTTGGTGAACCATCTGTAAATACAAGTGTCACTTCAAACAGTGTAATTCATGCTACTGTATTCTTTTCTGTTTGCACCATGTCTATGCATCGAGCTTTTGAATTTTGATCATGTTCATGTGGCAAGCAACAGTTCCATTTGAACTCCACCATATATTCAATTGTGAAGCCACCTACCGAGCAAAGCACTCACAAGCATTGCTATGTACGCATTCATATTGCCTCGCCAGTCGTCATGTTTGCATTATGCCGTTGCAATGATCATTGGAAACCGAAGGTAGCAAACAGATTGTATGACTAGGGCACAACGAGAGCTAGATGATTTGTTGAGGTTCGCACATGAATCATCAGAATTTGCCGGGACTGACTCCTTCTAGTTGAATGTGTGGGGCTGAGGTGGATGGAACTGCTCGCCACGTGAACATGGTCAAAGGCTCATTCCTTAAGAATGGTGTAACTATATTGTTCAAAGTGAAAGATGGTTCAAATTGCACCAAGTGCACTAATAAATGGTTCAAATTGAAATTATCTCTTATAAAAAAACACGAAACTGTCCAATTACTCCAGCTAGTATGCAAAATAAATAGTACACTTACTTGGACTCGATAATCTCCCTGGCGGATTTCTCATCAGCTAGTCGAGCCATCTGATAACAGCGCTTGCCCTTGATATCCAACGAAAAATATACTCAATCAACAATTTATTTTCTTATTTAAAATATATCATGGTCTTAAAATCCTAACATGTTTTGTGTTTAATATTTTTAACAACCAGTTACATTATTCGTTTTTTAGAATCTAGTGTAGATCAAAGGCATTAAGCAGGCCAACAGTTGCATGAAGTTGCTATGTAGTCTATGTTTCCCAAAAGTGATTAAGAAAGTAGTATCCACGACCTAAGTGTGATACTTACTTCCTGTACAAGATAATTGACTTCTTTCTTGTTACCCTCCCTAAATGCATCGGCAGCCTGCAATTTCCACGGAACATAGCACAAGTGATAAATAAACACCATATATCTACTCGAAGTGAATTAAACAATGGGTGTCATGTGTGTTCTTGGAAACAATGAACATTGTCTTGGAACCCCTTACCTTCTCATAGTACTGCTTCATCATATCCCAGTGTCGCTTTGCGGCCCTGCGGTAGTTCTGGTAATCGTCCTCATTCACAGTTGGTTCTAAATATGAACCAAACAACTCAAATAAGTTATAAGAGTTTTCCATAAAATCTAGAAGCATCTGGTAAATGTTTCATTGTGACACAGTACAAACACATGCTTTGCGTTATTTAGGGGCTTGAGTTCATGTTAGCTGTTTGGACCCAAGTTATCAGCGTGTTACACAAAAGAAACAAACTCTTCATTCTCATGCCAGACACATGTTTATTCTGCAAATATAAGCACCCTCAGTGCACTTTGAGAAAGCATCGAACACAAATCTACTAGGTATCACCAGAGAAAGAAGCCAGATAGATTACATATCCCACAATTTGCAACTTGACATTAGCAAATATCAAAGTGTTCAGATAACATTTTGTTACAATATTAATACTTAACTGGTTAAACATGCAACATGCACGAAATGAATGATAACTTCTTTTTTTAGGAGGGTCACGACAGGCAAGAAGCCGGCCTAAACAATTGCATTAATATGCGAGTTTGGGCATACAAGATTTGTGAAACTTAGAGAAGAAAGGAGAAACATTGTAGCACATGAATGATAACTTTACTTTTTGTTGTTGTGCATTGTAGGTGGATGGACTTATAAACATAACTCTAGAACATAAAATCAGTACAATGTAGAGTCAACAAACTAATATGACTAGCTTGATACTGATGTTGGCTTTAATTATCAACATGATATGTCAAGTCCTTGGAAAGGGTTGTACTATAGTTGATTTTATTTGTTCACTTTAGATATTTCACAATGCTCGTTTTCAAGTCTAAACAATAGGTGTATTATAGGATTAACCAAATATGCATGCGCAAAAGATTAAATATGTAGAAATAGCAACAGACAACTACACAAAGATTTATACTGGACATGCTTATTACAGATTTTAAAGGAATAGAATGTTGAGTATACATGTTCTACATGCAATAACATTGATGGGGAAATCAGTACTTGAAATTGCCTCAAGAGGTTTCAAGACTGGTTTCTTAGCTGAAACTCTGTTTTGATTTGTACCCAATTCATATCTTCTTAGTTTTGGCTCCTCCTCCAATCTTTCAGGTATAATGAAGATTGCTTCAATCAACTCCCCTGGAGAAATTTGTGGTTTTGACCTTTGCATCATGACTTGTGAATCGGTGCTGCAAGTGTTACTGAAAGCGAAATAAATAGCAGCTCAATGGTGGAAAGAAGGAGAAAACCAATATGTAAGAGAACAAGTACAACCTAAAAGCCGATGTGAGCCTAAGCCCCTTCCCTTGGAAACAGAACATTCTACCGCCACATCCTGCACCACCATATCATGGGCTACAATCAGTCAACTATTTATCTTGAATGAAATAAATGTCAAATGCATCCAGAGGGAACAATCATATATAAACTAGCATAGTAGAGGCATTGGTACATCAACCAATAGTTGACTGGGCAAAGGGCTACCATTCAAAAGGGACAAAACAAGATCTTAACCAACAAACAAATCATTTACCATATCAAGCTAGAAAGGGCAGTCCTATTAGATATATGTTAAAGATCACACACTACATAGAAAGTATATCAACACCAAATGGGTTCTTTTCTACATTAGGTAATTTCATAGAAAATATATAGTGGGTGATACAATCTGAAAAATAAATAAATAGGAAAAAGCACTCTAAATCCAGGACAAAGAGTGCCCAAACAAAATTTAATAAACATAGTAAAAAATAGTCCTCAAGCGAGTTCAGATGAACATAGCAAAGTAATTGACAAGTTGCACACGTAAAGAAGCAGAGTTTGAGAGTTATAGATGAAGAAGTGAAGTTGCCAAAAGAAATCTTACCTGTATTTCATTATGTTTGTTTTCTGCCTTTTTGTCTAGATGTTTTTCAGAAAATGATATCAACTTATCCACACTCTACATAATGTACACATAGCAATATTAGTAGGCTAAGAACAAAATAACGTAATGGCGTATGAAACTATACTATAGCCCATTCGCTACATAATGAACCCTTCCAAGATTAGCAGTGACAACAAAAATACAATTACAACAATGATGTATAAGTACCTTCTTAACATCATACCCACAGCTACCTGCGAAATAAATTAGAAAAGTCAAAACATATCTTAGAACAATGAAATGAGTGGACCAAGAAAGCAGGTTGGATAGCAGACATGCTAACCTAGAACTTCACGAATTACTTCCATATTGAGCTTAAATCCTTCACCAAGCATGCAAAACAGAAACTCCTCGACATCACTGTTATTCAAAGTCTCTCTCCTTGGTGCAGAATCAGATTCAACATATTTTACATTAAAATCATCACGCATGTACTTTGGAAGTTCAACCTTTTGAGGTTTCTCTTTTTTTGATGCTCTGTTTTATTGCCCTAGCAGATTCTTTTCCTAACATACCAGAGACAGTACCAAATGTAGCACTAGACTTTTGCAGCTTTTGAGCCATTCTTGTTTGATCTGAATTCTTCATATGCTTTTCTTCAACAGCCTGCTCAATTTGGGAAAGAGTTCTTGGTTGGCTTGAACTCTCCATATAGTTTTCTTCAATCACCTTATCAGTTTGGGAAAGATTAGTCTGGACACTTGGCTCAACATCATTGATACGAGGCAACGGAAGTTGACGGTTAGTTAAGAAATCTCCAGCTTTGTTGACATCGCCCTTCGCTTTGATATATGCATCAGCTATATCGTCAAGGGAGCAAGCACAACCAAACACGTCAAGCAATGTATTAAGTGCTTGGATTTCATCGTCATTCGATGAAGTTTGTGGCTGTGGTAGATCCATGGTGTGGACTTCCTAAAGGCTATTATGAACTGGAGCACCTGCCCAAACAGAGAACATTAAGTGTTTATCACATGATGATAGAAAAATAAAAACATTATGTGTAGTATTAGTGTTATCAGCACAAGAAGTTATTGAGAATGTTGAACAAAGATGGTCAATTGCTTACATCCATGATGAAATGCTAATTTCACAACTAGCCAATTCAAATATGTGACATTTTAAATGGACAAATACAATAACCAAAATGGTGCTCAATATGGTCTCACTACATACTGTTTCTGAGTTCTTTCAAGGTGTTTTCTTGGTTTGAGAGAAAGGTACATAAACCATCAATGGATAGGTACAATAGAAAAAATCAGGGTATTAAATACTCAGATCACTAGTTGGAGACAAACAATTTGCATCATTGATCATGATTTGAAAACATCAACTTTTAATCTTTGAAGATTCGACATAATCTTAGCATTCGTCACCAAAAACATGAAGGGTCACGATAATACCATGATGAACATGTGTATCAATACATTCGTCAAATATTCACAGACCGACAAAAACATAACCTGCAGAGATATAGCGACTAAAATTGATATAGAATAATTAGATCAACAAAAGGCTTATGAGTTATGAGTTTCCTCCTCGCCACAAGCTAAAAAGGACCTTTTATTCAAATAAACACAATAATTATATTTTGTTAAGAAATTTGTTATTGTTATGAACTAAATTGTATTCTTTAAAATCATTTTATTTTATTTTATAAACTTTATATCATGCATGGATCCGGACCTCAAACTGTGCCAAACATGCTCAAAAGTAAACGTGTAAACGTAGGGAAATTTCTGAGATGGGGTTGTACCTAAATTCATTTGTTCAACGACCAAAACTAGTAACCCATTTAATTTGTATTCACTAGTTTAACTAATAATCAAGATCAGTGTCGTAAAATCAAAAACTTATGTTTTAAAATCCTTGAGCAAAATTATAATAACTCATGAAACATGATACCTACTGAATAATTTTGATAGCTTGACCCTTGTATTTACGCAAATTCTAAAAAGAGAGGGGTCTCGTTTTAGCTTGTTTTGATAGTCCTCTTAATCAGGAAAGGGTGAAGTGGTTGAAAGCAAAAATAATCCAAAAAAAGAAAGTACAAAGCATTTCAAGGAAGCAACACCACAAATCGAGAAAGAGCAAATCGAACAAGTTGCCTAGGGTGGGTGGGGGTGGATGTTGCGACAACGAGGAGGATCGCCGTGATAAGGTCATCGCGCGCACCAGGGTTGTAGTTGAGATCGGCCAGGGGCATGATTAGGATTACAGATTTAGGTTTGGGGCTTCATGCTGCTTGAGTTCAAGAAGGCAACCAATCTAGAGGGATGGTTGCGGGGTTGCGGTACTATGACCAGTGGACGGGATCGACGGCGGGGCCATGGATTGGCGATATTGGTGGAGGACGGGTAGAGGAGGTGGAGGTGATTGGCTGGTGAGACAACAGGGTAGCCGCCGGTAGGTGTTGATTGAATAAGAGAGGAAGAGGTAGGTGTTGATTGAATAAGAGAGGAAGAGGTAGAAGCACTCACCGAAGATGAAGATGGCGACGAGGGTGATGGCGCTCGCCAAAGCCGAAGACAACGATGGGGGTTGAGGGGTGCAGTGCTCACTAGAGATGAAGATGGTCACGGCGACGTTGTCTTTCAGATCCGGATGGAGGGGGAGCGAAGGGAGAAGGTGGTCCTTTTCTATGTCACAGATCATGTGGAAGGCGCTGTGGACGTCGTGCGAGCGACTTTCTCTCTCTTTATTTCTTCTTGGTCCAAGTGCATCTCAACCAATATCCATCTCCCTATCTGGAGCCCTCTGGCCCTCTCTCCATAGATGTGTTCTAAGAGCAACCTATATTCCCTGAGTAGTAAGTAAGAGTAAGTTCGGTAACTATGCGTAGTTCTTTTGAGTGTCACTATGTCTATCTTGAGAATAGGTAATAAGAATGGGACCCACAATGTAATAAAAGAGAAACACATACATTTCTTTATTTTCTGTGACTGAGCAGTAGTGCTATGACTCAGCAACAATTACTACCTGCTTTCTGATAAGTATCACAATGCTTACTACCCAATAACAACTTCCTACCCCATCTACTATCCCTCTTATACTAACGTTGCACGTGACCTAAGTTTATATATGCTCTTTTATCAAACTCATGGCTAATGATTATTGGCTTGATTGCACCAATCCTTCTTGGAGCCAAAAGAAAAAGGGACAGCAGTGCTTAAATTCACATAGTGATCAACGTTCATGCGAACTCCTTCAGAAAAACGTCCATGCGAACTAAGATAGGGTTTGGTTCAGCAAGTCCTCATAAACGGTAACGTGATTTGATTACTCTGGTATCAGATCCGCGGTGAGTGTTTCCGTTCTTTGTTTGGTTTGCCAAGGTAACAGTATCGCAAAGCAGAATGGCTTCAAATCAGGAACTGAATTAGGCGGTGCCATGTTCTCCAACTCTTCACTGCTTTGCGTCTATCCACCGCCATGCGTAGGATTGAAGAGGTCAACTTGCCAGAATTGACATCGAGAAAATATGGTTCAATAGTCCCAGAGTTGTTCTTACTCCCCATTAATTCAGATTGCAAAATTAAATTAATTGTGCCTCCAAATCGAGATGCTAACCATCAAAATCTAGCTCTCGTACTTTGAATTGAACCCACACGTAGCCCAAATCGATTTCACATACCTCAAAATCAAGTTCATTGCTATTGCTTCCGCCTTCTGTTCTCGCTACTCCACCATTGCTGCACCTAAGAGCTCAGATACAAGAGCATGTTAGACATCTCAAATTAGTGCCAAATCAATTTCCACTAGGCCAAATCAAATCAGCCCCTGCAGCTGGAATGAATCTCATGCTGACCAAATCGAGGTTTTTTCCTACTTGCTCAAGCCCCTAGAGTATTTCCCAGAGCTTGGATATGTCACGTAAAGAGGTAAGGAGAGTTTGTGGTGGAGAGGAAAGAAACGATAGTAAAACATACGTACGAGGTGTAAATCGTGCACGCCGCCGATATCTAGCAAGACAAAAGAAAGGATCCGATTACACCCGGAGGCGAGCGGGATTGAATTTAAATAACATGGTATCCGATTATACATTATATACAGAGCTAAGTCGAAACAAATGTCATTAACACTATCTATTGTCGCTCCGTTACCAAAGTGTAAACTCACTGGCTAGATTCTATGTGGTACGTGATATGCTCAGCGGAAAATATGCTCGATCAGACTGACAGGGTGAATTGTAAAATGGCATCGAGTCTAATTGATGCGCGTATAATGTACGTGGGGATAGCCTACCCGGATACGAGCGCGGATCCATGTACAAGCACAAGCTACGAGACAAGGCGCGCCCGGAAACGGTGCATCCGTCCCCCAGCGTCCCGTCGTCTTGCCGCAGCCTGCAGTCGAGCCTCCGGAGGCGTCCGGCGTCCGGCCATTGCAGCACCACAGGCACAGCCGAGATGGGCACGGGCCGATCCGTCCGCGGCGGAGACCTTGGCCGGAAGCGCTTCCGTCACCCCCGACACGTTGAATGCGCTGCAAAAACGCATGTGAGGCCAGCGTTTCTCGGCCGCGGCGTGTCGCTACCCAATCTCACATGGTCGAGAGTCGAGACGAGGTGACTACTGCCGCTACCCTCTGCTCTGTTGCTGGCTTTCTGCGTGTCAGCTAAAGCTTGGCGGGGCGGGGCGTGGGCGCGGCGGCCAGCCATGGCGCCTGTCGCCAATACAGCCCATGCTCACCAGGCGTGGTGGGCGCTGGTTGCAGCGGGCGCCAATCGCAGGGGCAGCAGCCGTCCAGCCGCCGCCACGGCGACCAGAGCGCTGCTAGTTGGCACAGGATTTGCTGGCGCGCCGAATTCATGGCCGCCGGGGAGGCCATCACCGCCGTCGTGGCGCGCCGTGACCGTGAGGACCAAGGCCGGCGCGGCCGAGGCGCGGCCGTCGTCGTCGTCGCCGGACGCCGTGACGTACAGCGCCAGCATCTCCACCGACGCGCCCCTCCACGAACCCCCCGGGGTAAGCTTACCTACGAGTACCATCAGCCATGGATGTGGATTGCAGGATTGGGGCGAGAACTGAAGTCGCTCCGCATCGTGTTCGTGCAGGTCTCCTTCGACGAGTACCTCCAGGACCGCGCGCGCGTGTTCCGCGCCATGTTCCCCGACGAGAGCAGGAGCGAGCGGCTCAGCGATGTACCACCCCTCACGCTCGCGTGCTCTGCCAATTTCTTTCGCCGAATCGATTGCCTAGTGGTTGAACAGCGAGCGAAATTCTGCAGGGGGAGTGGCGTGTCCAGATGCTGCCGCTGCAGTTCCTCCTCCTCACCGTGCGCCCCGTCGTCGTCATGCAGCTGCGGCACCGCGCCGGGGGCGTCGAGCTCCGAGTCGTGCGTAAAGCTTGAGCTTGAGCTTGACCAGCAGCTTACCGATTCTTCTTCGTGTACCTAACCTACCTGCCGGCAACGGCAACTGCGGGCTGGTGATCGAGATGCGCGTGATGTGTTTGTTTGACTTTGATTGGCTGTGGTGACCTTTTGCAGACGGAGTGGGAGCTGCGGGGGCTGGACAGCGACCACGCGCCCTCGAGCTTCGACCTCGGCGTGAGCGGGTCGCTGTACGCGGACCGGAGCCCCGGCCGCCGCGCGGGGGCCCGGATGAGAGGCCACCTCGAGATCGCCATCACCGTCGTCCTGCCGCCGCCCCTGCGCCTCGTGCCAGAGAGCGTCCTGCGCGGCGTCGCCGAATCGGTAAGACGATCGCCGTGTCGTCTTCAAGCTAGCTTCCGTCAGGCTTCGGAGCTTCGGTTTCTGAAAAATGCAGGTCCTGTCGAGGCTGGTGGAGAAGATGAAGCGGGACGTCGACGTCGGCCTCATCGCCGACTTCCAGAGGTTCAACCGGGAGAAGAAGGCAGCGGCGTCCATGGCCAGGCCAACGCTGGACGCGACGGCATCATCAGACAGAGACGAAGCCACACAAAGCTAGCATCGCTGACGATCCTAGCCTGGTGAGCACTTTCCCTTGTACATGGAGAGAGTCATGTGTGTGTGTGGGCACCATGATTGATTTACATCTGGGTTCTATCATGAACGAATTCTGAGACCAAAGTACATGGAAACATGACGGAGTCCAGTCCAGTCCACAGACGATCCATCTGTGTAGCATTCTTATGTAATCTTCCAATGCGATCCTGACATGTACACCCACACAAGCGATCTACTACCACCCAAGAACAAAACATGTAGCTGTAAACGCTAAGGCAGATTCAGTTCGATATACATGTGCTGCTGCTGGTCAAAGGAAGAAGAAGAGCAGCAGCAGGGCGCAGAGCGCCCACCGGGCGCCGGACTGGAGGCTCTCCGCACCGTCCAGAGGGATCAGGCCGCTCGGTGGGCTCCCGAAGGACCCGTTGCCGAAGCCACCCGTGCCCGGCGGCGTGAACGGGGACAGGCCGCTGGGGGGGCTCGCCGTCGGTGTGCCGCCTCCTGCCGCGGAGCTTCATGCCAAGAGAAATGCTAAAGTGTTAGCTGATGAACGTTTCTGAACTTTTTCAGAGAATGTGATCTACGACATGGTGCACTCTGTGCTCTGAACATGCTCACCTTCCTGTGAAGACGCACTGCCCTGAGCCTGAAATGGGAATTCAGATATCAGAGATCATGAACATTGCTCACTTAGACTGAACAATAATTTGACGTGAGTTATCGTTAGTTAGTTTGTCAGCAAATCAACAGTTATCTTTTCAGAAAAAAATCTAGACTGCATGAGGCCAATAGTGCTATCTAATCTGCTGAAACTGAACCCGGCACAATTGTACTGTCGATTTTCCCGGAAACTGAATCTTGGCACCATAGAGAAACAAACATCTTCTGAAAGAAACATTTGACAGAGAGCAGAAAACAGAACACACAAGAGCAGTTCTTACTGGGATCGACGGGGGTGGTGGTGGCGGTGCCGTTGAAGTCGCAGGTGGTGCTGGTTTTGGGGCTCCGCTGGTA
>JAZFNS010020000.1:10976080-10986626 GCA_037127165.1 Alloteropsis angusta | reverse complement strand
CTGACGCGTGGCCGCCACGCCTGTGACTCCGATCGATGCTCCCTCCTGTCGCGGAGCTGATGCTGGGAGGGAGTGATTGAAGCGATCATGCAGCGGAGGTATCTGATTAGTGATAATTGAAGTATTGAACATGATTATGTCAAACTAATCTTGCATGCGGCGACGTGATTAGACTAGAGGAGCACACGGCAGCTTGAAATTCGGATATGACTTGCTCTGATGAAGCGGCTGGGCTGATAGAGCTGAGGTGTCTGTTCTTTTCTGCGCAGCAAAGAAGAAGAGGATGCAAGACAGGTACAGTTCGCGTGCGCTAGCCGCTANTACCCTGTACTTATGGAGATCTATACTATATACCACTCATTGGTAGTATGGAGCACCGTAAAAGAACTCGATAGAGCTGAGGTGTCTGTTCTTTTCTGCACAGCGAAGAAGAAGAAGAAGATGCAGGACAGGTACAGTTCGCGTGCGCTAGCCGCTGNTGTGCTTGGAATTGGATGGAGGCATGGAGAGCCGGACAGGTGTGGCCCAAAGCCAAAAGGTTCAATCACTGTGGATTCAAGGAATCCATCACATGGTCCATAGACCATAGAGGAGGATAGATTCCGTGCGGTGCGGTGCGTGCCATGGCAGCACTGCGAGAAGGGCCACACGTACGCCATGCTTTCGACTCGGTCGGAACAAGCTAGACCGGCTTTCGATTTGTGGTTGCTGGAGCAGCATGCAACCTCCTTTTTTTCGCAGGCAGAGCTTGGAGGAACTGCTGTTCTTGCATAGGGGGATAGGGCACATGCACTGTCACGAAGGAATGAGAGGTTGCTGGGGCACAAAACAAGCTAATAAGGTCAGTTTCTATCCGCCCTTCCGCCGGATCACTGAGCCGTCCTGCAGCCAATTCAACGGCTGAGCGGAGCGGAGCTAACGCAATTCTGACCCAATTCAACCACTGACTCTCTCGGCTCTCGGGGGCATGAGAGCAATCTTGTTCAGTCTCTACGCTTACAGGAGCTCCTGTGGTTTTCTGTTGATCAGTTGACTAATCCTCGGACCGAAGGCAGCCTAAATTCCTATAGCTGAAGGCTGAAGAGCTTGTACCATCAATCCAATATCATCAAATTTTTGTACCTACATTCAAAACAATCACGTAATCCGTGTTGAGGCGGATTGTGTTCTGCGAGGCATTTTCCCCACCTCCACCTCACCACGTTGGGAGCATAGTGTAGTCTTCCATATTTGGGCCGCTTCTCACCCATCTGAGGTCAATTGAGCCCAAACACTAAGCGAAGCAATTTACGACAAGGAATCTGGGCCATTCGCAAACCCAACCAGGCCAACCGGCCCGGATCAGTTGGATCAAAAAGACACTTTTTCGATCAGCTCAGAGGACGGAGCGCGGTGGGCCCGTGACAGCGCATGCCACCTAGAGCCATCGCCCATCGCATTGCTTTGTGACAAAGAAACCATCCATCCTTTAACCGGTTCTTCCGCAAAAACAAAAACCATTTCGTCGTTCCCTTCAGGTACATGACATCGTGCACGCACCAACTCCTTTGTGGAGTCATTCAAATTCAAATTCAAATTCAAATTCAAATTTTGTTACGAAGAGAACTCATAAATTTCGAATTCATAGTAAGATATCTCCTCCCGGGAAGATTCACCTTGAGCTCCTGAGCTACAATCCTACAATAATCACCTGCTTTTTTTAAAACAAATTATCACCTGCTTTACGTTACTAATCAGCTAGAGCTTGTGGTAAACCAGTACACGACCTGTGCCAGCTCACAGCTCATGCGCGTGGGATCACAGCTCGGGCCGGGCCCAACTCACCCAACGGCTCGCACCAACCCATCCATCCCCACTTCCTCCCGACGCCAACCGCCGCCCTCCACCGGAATGCCGGTCTGACCTCACTGGCGGCTGACGACTCGACCCCGACGCCGCCGCCGCCGCCGCCGCTGCTCTGGGTGGGTGACTGGGTGGTGGACCGACCCCGCGAGGCGAAGCGCGGAGGCGCGCGGAGCCAATGGGGAGCGACGTGCCCATGAGCCCCGAGCTGGAGCAGGTGGACGGCGAGATCCAGGACATCTTCCGCGCCCTCCAGTGAGTCCGATCCCTCCTCCCGTTCTCCCCCCACGCTGCAATGCGCGCGCGCTCCGGATGCTATCTACTGCCGTTCGAATCGAACTGACTGGAGTGAGCTCCGGGGATTGCTCGCCACTTTGCGGAGGCGGATTTTTTTGGATTTTTTGGTAGCAATTACAGACAGCTGCTCTCCACAGTTTAACTCCGCGTGGTAATTCCTTCCTTGTGCTGCTGTTTGCTGCAGAAATGGGTTCCAGAAGATGGACAAGATCAAGGACTCCAACAGGCAGTCCAAGCAGCTGGAAGATCTCACCGGCAAGATGAGGGAGTGCAAGCGGTGAGTCTGCCTGGCTAAACTCCACCTTGTGCCCTGCGCTGCGTGTACTTTTTACGTCCATGTGTCATGCCATCTGTAACTTATAGTAACCTTAACGAGCGAATTCAGATCTCCATGGCTCGCGGATGTGTTGAATCCTGTGAATGTGTCTTGTTTTTCTGCAGATTAATCAAAGAATTTGATCGCATAGTCAAAGACGAGGAGAAAAAGAACCCTCCTGATGTCAACAAGCAGCTAAATGACAAGAAGCAGTTCATGGTCGGTACTGTACTTATTTCTTCAGTAGTGTATCTTATGCCGTTTTCTGCTCGAGTATAATTTCTTTCTTGTGTGCTATAACAGATCAAAGAGTTGAATTCCTATGTCACGTTGAGGAAAACGTAAGCACTTTCAACTCTCTCTTACAATGCCCTCAGAATTGAAATATGCCATGTTTAAAATGCTCAAACTCAGTGCCCCATTTGCATATTCACACCTGTAGTGACGTTCTGCTCCATTGTGATTCCCTCCATTCTAAGATGCATGCATTGCAACCTTTTTTCGTGTTGCAGGTACCAAAGTAGCCTCGGTAATAAGAGAATTGAGTTATTCGATACTGGTAATGATCAAGTGGCTGATGAAACACCAGTTCAAATGGCATCAGGTGGTCATCACTAACTTTTAATATTAGTAGTAAACTCCTCTTGAAACATTATATATGTTCACTTTCTTCGCTAATGTACCTGGATGGTTTTACAGAAATGTCAAATCAAGAACTCATTAGCGCTGGCAGGAAACAAATGGATCAAACTGACCAAGCCATTGAGCGTTCAAAAATGGTACGCAACACGCTCCTTTTTTTTCTTTTTTTTTTCAACCAGCATACTGTAGCAGCTTCTAAAATGAGAAGAAAAGCAATAATTTCTTCAGCTCTTCCATAATGAATTTTACAGGAACCTTTTTCTTTCAGGTTGTAGCACAAACGGTTGAAGTTGGAGCTCAGACTGCTGCAACTTTGACACAGCAAGTAAGTTTTCTATAATGGTGTTTTCTATCCAAACACGAGCATGATAGCACCATTTTTTTCATGGTACTTTCTAGTTTCTACTAACCCTACTTGGGACGCGCTGGACACAAAACTTTAATTTACTTCTCAGACTTTCACTTGGACATGCTACCGAACTATTATGGGCTATATATAGCAGCTCCTCTCTTCTCTTTTTTACTTTCCCTTTCCTTGCCCGTACCCATTTTAGACAATACTTTTGTCGTGTGCTTTATTTACCTGGAATGATATCGCTTCTCTATCCTGCTGAGACTGAGAGAGACAGTCTTGAACAGTTTTTTCAGGGTAAATTTAAAGAGGTGATTTATGATACTCATGGACAACCTGAAGGGCTTTAATTTAGGCTCAGTAACCATCTTATGCTACTATCTATGATAATTTAATGCAAGTTTGGCTCTCTATCTGTTTGAGATTGGTGCTCCGGTCTATGATCTTTTTAGTATACAGTTCAGTGAGTCACTTAAAATGCCGTGTTACGTTTCTCCTTTTGAAGTACATTCACAAGATGTTTTTTAGAGCAAAGAGCAACACTCCTTGTAGTTTCATTTTCCTTCAAGGAAGGGGTAGCAGTCAATCTGCACTGTGTCCAGAGCAAACATAGGTTCACGTTTTATTCATGAGGTGGAACGCCAATACCACAATTAGATCCTTCTATATTGTAGTTTGCATCAATGCAGATATGTTTAAAAGTCAGAGCAGATTTTACATTTACTTAAAATCTGATTTGTTGATGTATTACCTGTATAACCTGTGGTTTTAAGGATTAGCTTTGACAAGTTTTAGTTTCTGATCTAAATTTGTTAAATCCTTGTTGTTTCTAAAAAAAATCATTTCGCCAATTTTACAGACAGAACAAATGAAGAGAATCGGCAATGAGCTTGACTCTGTTCACTTCTNNCCCTGAAGAAGGCTAGTCAAATGGTGAAAGAGATTGGTCGCCAGGTACTNCTCTCTCTCTCTCTCTCTGTATGTATGTGCGTTCAATTGATATGTGAAGTGACAGTACCTGGAGTAATAACATTTTATGTTTCAGGTTGCAACTGACAAATGCATTATGGCGTTCCTGTTTCTGATTGTCTGCGGTGTTATTGCAATAATTGTTGTTAAGGTATGTTATTTTCTTCGCAAGGTAGTGCTTGGTGCTTGCTTTTTCGCTCGACCTAAATAGGATTGGTTGTGCTTGGTGTTTAGTTGAGGAACAAAACCTCCATATATATAAAGTACAACTAGAAGCCGGTACCTTTACTGGTGCTATTCCACGCAGGTCTGGAATGACAGCACCTAGCCAAATTTCCCCGTAGTCTCGTCAAAAACTTTAAATTAAAATTTAGGAAGCAAATGTGGGTTAACTTTGACCTTGCTGCCCCCCACCCCACCCAAAAGAAAAATGAAATGAATTTAAGCTATTGTTGGTTTAGTTCATATTTGTGGTTTACCTACACTCTGCAATCGATAACCAAGTCTGCCTCTCTCTCAGATTGTGAACCCGCACAACAAGAGCATCAGAGACATTCCAGGCCTGGCGCCTCCTGCTATGAACAGGAAACTGCTGTCCATCGGAGGACTCTGAGCATTTGGTTGCCCCGTGCGCTTGCTTGCTCTTGCCATCCACATATAACACGATGTCACGATTCTTTTGTGTATATTGTCTCTTGCCGGTGTTTACATCCCCATTCTTTCCTTATTTTGTGGCTTTGGGTTCCTAGCGCAGCACAGAACTCGTGTTGTGTGTTATATTGCTCGTGATTGTCTGTGTATACGCGGTAGTGATGTGAATGTGTGAGATTTCAGAGTTTCGTTCATATTTGCTGTGACTGGCTTCTGGGTTTGTGAGCTTGTTTGTGACCAAGTGCTTGAAATCGCATTAGCGTGATAAATTACACATATCATTGTTGCAGTTGCGCCTTCCAGCAGAGCGATGAGTGAACTTGGGCTACACACGAATACGGCGAGGACCAGCGTGATAAATTACACATGCGCTAGTTACAACATGCGCCCGGGCAACAGCTAACAGCAAGCTCTCTTGCACGCCCAGAGCCGGCTGACGAACCTGTGTTCCGGATCACAAACACGTCAGGTGTTTACAGATCCTACTCCAGCTGCGGCATTGGAGACAGCTGCGTGTCCTCCTCCAACAGTATATCGCCGAAAAAGGGGTCGGCGAGACAGTCTCCAGCGGACTCGTAGGACCCCAGGCGTTTCTTGAACGAGCGAAGTTCCCGGTCAACTTTGGCACCAAGCGCCTAGCAAAAGGGTGGTCACAAGGTTAGAAATGCAACTAGATTCGGTGCGCCCCGCCACACAGGGAAATCGGTATCTATTGAAAAGTGAAGGGGAAATAGGAACTCACGAGGGATTTTATCTTGTGTAGCACCATATCCACGAGGTAAATTAACCACACCACGTTGGTCTTTGGGAAGCTGCAGCAAGGCCAGTATAGAATCAGTGCCAGTTCTGCAATCATGTTTTGCAGATGGAAAAATAGTGTCTGGCCCACTCTAAAACTCTTGTTCTGGTTTTCTTTTCAGTCTATTTCCCGAATTTGGGGGGCAATCTTTCATGTTATAAGGGAAACCCAACTTGGAGTGTGCAACGTAAGAGAACTCTCAAGTATTATATACCTGCACTCCCATTGTTCATGGGTAATTTCTTTCATTCTTCGATATGTTTCCGCCTGCACACGGAATCCATGTACATTAGGAAACACATGATGTTTTAAACATAACATACTATTCTCGGAAGATCATAGGCAAACCTGCTTGTCCCCCTTTTTCCCTTGAAATAATGCAGGGTCCGCAGACAGGTCAAGAAAGAGAATGGCAGTCCCTGGAGAATAACATTGGAAAAAACAATAAAATAAGAGAAGCACTTGTGGTGTCCAGATGTTCTTCAAATGACCTGTAACCGCTTGTGCACTAGAAAAATGAGTTTCAAAAGGTTGTTGATGCTGATTGTGTCAGGTGCAAACTTCAATAAATGTTTCATGAAGCAACTCATTGGCTGTTATCGTAGTGCTCCCAACTCTCTTCATAGATTCAACTTATGAGATGACCAAAAATATAATTAATGGCAACAAATGGCACAACAGAATAAGAGCGAAAGTGGTAGCTATTCTTGAATAAACATATTTTGTTATGCCATTATTAGAAAGCACTCTCCACTTTCTGTTCACCATGAAGGCCCAGAAATTAACATTAGTGGTAGGAAGCCGGCCTATGACTGCATGGGTAGGAAGGGTCCTAGCACACCAAAGTTTGAGTCTTAGATTTTGCACTTGCACGGGTGTCCATGGTTAATTTTTAGCATGTAGATGACCCACATGTGTGTGGGTGGTGATGCTACATTGTGTTTGTTGAGTGTCTACCTTGTGCTCTCCAAATGAAGTTAATATAACTGGATAAATCAGAAGGTTGTGACATCGAGGTTTAAGGGATTTCTATGATCCAACTAGGACACAAAGTATTTGTAACTCCATTCCATCAGTTCCAGAAATTTTTCTTTCGAATTGTCATGTATCCAAAAAAGTGATATAATTTCCACAAAAAAAGAAATCAGTCAATCTCAGAAAATAGTTAAATAATTGTAGGAATATTGTTGTATTTCAACATTCCGAATTGCAGAGTGATGAAGTGCAGTGCAAAAGAATTTAAAAACTTTATCTGTTAATAGGCACAAACAATTCTGAACAAAAATTCAAAGGGGGCACCTGTGTTGATCCGGGAAAGGGTGAAGTCAATTATGGAGACATTCAAACCAAAGGTTCTTGCATGCATCTTCTTCCCTTGAAGAACAAAGCTCACTGTATGATTTGTGTCTACAGTTTCATCTTGGGCCAAAAGAATGTTACCCCTGCCATGCCACGCACATTATGGTGGTAAGTAAAATATGAGCACCCTTGGTAGCAATCTCAATAGGAACTTCATAATAAGTCACAATATCCACTCTTTAATTCTACCACTACCGAGAAATGCAACCAATTCAAGCATGGCTATNATTTTCTACCCACCTGCTCTATCAAACTCAACATGGACTTGTATAGCCCTAATGGTNAAAAAAAAATAGTTTGGTGTTTTAAATAGTAATAGAGCGAGAAAGTTTGTGCTTCTAAGGATGAGGTGTATTTTCTCAATTTTATCACCAATTGAAGCGGTATTTTCACTATATATGACATATTGGCTCTAAGAATCTAAGTTAAAGCCATGAATCAACTAAAGTTGTGATGAGAGGACAAACCAGTGCAAATCTCGATGTTCAAATTCGCAAGCACTTTCAGCTACTGCTAAGGAAGCAGTAACCTGCATCAATAGAAAGAAATATTAGTTACATTAAAAACGCTGTAGTTGAGGTCAGAGATATACTCTAAAAGAAATGCATCATGCTGATGCATACCTGAAGCAATAAACTGCGTGCCTCATTGTAATCAATGAGAGCAAAACTTTCAAGATCAGTGCCACCATCAGCTAGCACAAAGACAATGTAGCACTGAAACAAAAGTTACATTTGTAATAAGTAGATAATTTACAGGCACGGTCTGTCTCTGATGTTCCACCACGATGACGTAATGATATTCTCTGAAATGAGGACTTAACCTGCTCGCTTGTAAACTCCTTTGGATGATCATTTTCGGATCCACGTTTGGCATCATATTCTTCCCAAGCACAAACCAGAAAAGGGTCATATGGCCCCCGACAAACCCGAAAGCTGCAAGAAATATGTACTCGAGAGGCACTTAGACCAGGGTACTTATTGTGATGCACTGACTTTGCACAGACAAAGGTCAAAACTATTGGTAACAATGCCAGTCTTTAATCATTTAAAAGAATTTCTAGATAAATGACGTCGCAAGAGTTCAAAGCATACAGTTTTTTTTTAGAAATTCTACAAATCTACATTTACAGTTAAATTTTACTATGTATTTTCCCAATGCAAAGATGATGAAAGGAACATACTCTTTTGTTTCGATGAAGCCATCGCATGAATCTTTTCTCTCATCTTCACCACGGTTTGATCTTAGATTGTTAAGCGTTAGAGAAAGCAAAACTTCCTCAAGTATTTCTTCAGATCTCTACAAAAAAGAAACGCTTTGTTAGTACCAGAAAACTACAGACTGGACAACACCAATAAATGATATTAGACCTTTTGGGTTTCTCCATTGACTAGTAAGTCTCCGTCAAAAGGAACTACTTTGCACACAGTCCTTCCAGCCCTGTAGGCCTCCCCGTATGTTCCTTCACCAAGCTTCGTGATGCTTCCTAGATTGCTGTTTTCATGACCATATTCATTGAAGCAGTGATCCACAAAACTATACAAAATAATAGAACAATGTTGATGTTAAAGGGTTGAAACACCTACCAATAAGCAGAGAAAACTTCCGCCAGTGAAATAGGTTCAGACTGCCTGCAAACCATGAGGAGCTGCTCAAAAGCAGTCAGAGCTTCACCACCCCATGGAATGCTGGCTTCAACAGGCTCCTCAATGTTCAGTTTACCGAATGACGTAACAATGTTGGTTTCTTTTGCAGTGCTCTTTAAACTGATATCAGTGAATCCTAGAGGAATTGCCCTCGCTGAGCCTGTGTCTTTTTTAGGAGTTCTAAATAAACTACTGGATGTAGTACTGTCACTAAGTACTGATGGTATTACTGGTGTCTCTATGATGTCAAACAAGGTGTTGGATGAGACACGTCTTGCAATCTTGGAAATTTTCCATCTCTCCAAAATTGCGGGCAGATCATGGTCAATGCGATTCTGCTCCATTCCTCTGGTCCATGAGCCAAAGTTCTTGGGAGAAGGACTTTCTTCCATGAGCTCAAAGGCATCAATTTCTTCAAAATAAGCCTTCTCCTTCCTCAAGTCGGGAGGGCCACCTAGAGTTTTCTTCTGTAAAACAGTTTTGGCAAGGCTTAACAAACAATGTACTACATCAGTAAATATGGCAGTAGCAACATTAGACTCACCACTTGGTTGCACGGCTTGGGTGGTCGTTTTGGTGCTCTGCAGGGTTTCGGTTGAGGCTTTGCACCAGGAGCAACAAAGATACTTTCTCGTCCTCTGTCAAGTTTCGAAAAGCATCATTAGAGGCTAAAACTTTACTCGAGAGTCATATAATGCCTCTGTAAAGTTTCACCAAAACATAAGTACAGACCAAATCCTCTTGTCCCGCGCCTGTGTGACCCTTATTTCTCCCCTAAAAGGACATAACATAACCTAACCTACCCAGCCCGGTTCGAGTTAGGAGACCCTTCTTCTAATAACAAGACCCCCAAATGATACACCATAATATTGCAAACGGGCCTGACTTTCAGTCCACAATACATTCTAGCACACTTGTTAACTAAAATGGAACCAAAAGAGTGAAAAAAAAATAATAAGAGCTGAGCACCGCAAAAAAACACTTGCAACCTGAAGAAACTGAAGGCATGCTCACCTGATGGAAAGCGACCGGTTCCAGCTCGTCCGCTTCCTAGGCGCGAAGCTCGGCCTCTGCTCGCCGCCAAAGCTGCGACGAACGGGAAACGCGTCACCACCCAATCGCACCACCACCAGAGGCAAATCGAAAACCCACAAAACCTAGAGCCCAAACCGCCGAACAGTCGGCAGCGGTCGGGACTCTGCAGGAGCCCTTACACAGCCATGTTCCTCCGGCCTGACGACGACTCCTCGACCCGGCGACGGCCGTACACGACGCCGATGTGGGGCGGCCGCAGCCCGCCGCTGGCCACGATCTCAGACCACAGGTCGCCTGCGCGAGGAGAGGGGCAAACGGGTTAGTGGGGGCGGCGCGGGGGCGGGCGCGGTCGGGGCGCGGGGGCGCGGCGTGGTCGTACCTTCTCGAGACGCCATGGAGCCCGGCGGGAGAGCGAGGGGGAGAGGTGGTGGACGGAGACGGAGCGTCGGGTTGGGGAGGTGGGGATGGTGGGAAGGGATGGGAGGGGTCGAGGCGGGGGAGATTGGAATGGAGTGCGTGTGAATTCGAATTCGGCAGCCTTTGGCCGAGGCCGCAGGGGAAGACGCGAAACGATGGCCGGCGGCGGGATATTTAATTATTTGTCATCCTTACCAGTGCCGCTCCTTCAAAAACCATCT
>JAZFNS010020000.1:9508450-9524022 GCA_037127165.1 Alloteropsis angusta | reverse complement strand
CGCCACTTACAGACATTCTAATAATTGGTGCAGCTGATTATGATCTTACTGGACAGTTAGTGTGGCCAGGTGCTGTCCTGATGAACAACTATCTATCTGAACACCCTGAAACTGTGAAGGAATGTTCAATTATCGAGTTAGGATCTGGGATTGGTGAGAGAACTCTCTTCCATGTCCCCTTCGATTCATGATAGTTTGCAAGCTGATTGTGTTGTGACTTGTTGTAGGCATTACTGGCATATTGTGCAGCCGTTTCTGCAAAAAGGCAGTCTTGACTGATCACAATGATGAAGTTCTTGAGGCAAGGTTCCAACTTTAAGAAATCCATTCACTGATACCTCATAGTTTTGAAGAGAAGTTATAGAACAAAACACCATTGTGATATTTGCTTTAGCTTAGCAACTTTTTATTAGTAAACAAATGCATACAGCTTACAGCAGTCAGTCAAAAACACTTCCCATCTGTATGGCAACAATTACCCATACTTGTATCACCATGTGCCCAGTGTAATCCATATGTCTAAATGTTAGAAGTCTCGTAGACCAAAAATAATGCAGTTGTCATTTTATAATTGCATTATTCCTTATTCCATACTATTCAATTCAAGTGTCACATATATTTATGCTGAAGAATGACTTTGCAGATTATAAAGAAAAATATAGAGTTGCAGTCATGCTCTGAAAATGCACATGCAGGTTACTGCTCTTTAACTTTAACATTCACTCAAAGTGAAATATATTTAGAAATAAGATCTAAAATGGTACTTTTATTGCAGTATTGACAGCCGAGAAGCTAGAGTGGGGGAACTCTGGTCACATAAACAGTATTATTGAAAAACATCCTGGTGGATTTGATGTTGTTCTTGGAGCTGATATTTATATCCTTGAAATTTTCCTACCTAACTGTCCTTTTCTTCTATTCATTTGTAAATTGTAATATATCGAATTATCGATTCTTGCATCTTGTGGACCTTGACTCGCAGAAAGCTTCCAGCAATCTAGCATCTCCTGCCTCTTTGATACTGTAGAGAGGATTATTCGTCTTCGAGCTGGTAACTGCAGATTCATATTGGCTTATGTATCACGAGCTAAAGTGTGCGTATTTTCTCAATATATTGTCTTCCTCCCATGTGTATTTCAGTAGATAGAGTTATAATTCTTTTGCAAAATAAAAGTTGCCGTCGAATGCTGTTCATCGTGATTTTCGATGTTATAAAGATGACCTTGGGATTGTCCCAGTTGTCCAACCGTAATCTAAATCGTAACTGTCCTCTTAGTTGAAAATTTTGTGACACCTAATTTGACTTTTCTTTTGCTTAATGCATGAAGAATAAGAAAATTTATGTCAAATTTCCGTATGTTTTGGTTTCGCCAATTTTTCCGGTTATTCTTAATTATACATTTATGAGTTAACACAATGCCATATGCCATAGTGTTTGGAGCCCCAGCCCCTTAACAGAAAAAGACAGTTGAAATGAGTACCCATGGGTAAAATTGTTCAATAAACACCAGTTAGATCAGAAAACTGCAAATACCTCAAAGAATACAAAGGAGGGTGGAAGGGAGAGGCACAACATCTCCAGCAAACTGAAACATTTGTATGAATCCATAAACAATGGATCCAAACATTGAGCAGGTTGCACATGCTGTCTATGATACTGTGCTAGTGCATACTGAAAAAGAACGGCATATAGAATTGCATAGTAAGTCCTGACGGTGCAGACAAGCAATATGTATGTCACCCATTCCTTGTCCGCTTGTCACTTGTCAGAGATATTCTTCAATTGTTTTTTATTGCTTTTGCCTAAAATGAGTGTCCAGTAGCATTCATGAGCATACAGGATATACATGTTGGCTGGCAGTAGTTTAGATTATCATCTACTGACAATTATAACTGGCAGCATAGTAGGCACATTTTATTTGCTATGTCCAGAATGTATTGTTACACTGTTACAAAGACGTTCATTACAAGAGCAGCTGGGAATAAAATGTTGAACTAATTCTATTTTTGTCAGTGCTAATATTTTAAAACAAAGTCGATCCTTCTTTTAATTAAGCTTTCTTTCTCATTAATGACCAGCATGGATGTGCTAATACTCAAGGAAGCTGAAAAGCATGGAATGTGTGTTAGAGAAGTGGCCGGAACAAGAGCAACCATCTCAAATCTTGAAGGGGTCATATTTGAGATTACCCTGAAATGACACCCTGCCTTTCGAATCTCCTTTGTGGAAACGCTTGGGTTGGTCATTAGCCATGAAGATCAGTAGAAGTTCCTTTTAGCAGGAAAATCAAAGTTCCGCATTTATGATGAGATGGATAGGTGACCGTTGTATCTCTGCAGAAGATGAAACAATTCAACGTTGTCACTGCAACATCATTACAGATGATGGGCTTCAACACATGCAGATTTGGTGTCATTTTCTACTTCCTCTAATGAGAAGCATCAATTCACGGGTGCTGGTGTTGCAACTTTCTCAGGCTCTCTATCAGTGATATGACCAAACTCTGAAAGTTCTCGTGGCAAAAGAGTTGCTGAAAGCAGTGCCATCATATCTGAGTTTCAGGTGCTGGTCTGTATTCTGAAAAGTTCTGAATCACCATGAACTCGTGTTCGGTGTAACATGTAAAACATTGATCAAGCAGAAACCTTCAGCACATCCTTCAAAGCATGTAACATGGATCCAATTTTTTGCCTTGTTCTTTAGCCTGTTCTTGCCTTCTTGGTTCTTTGCTATCTTTGTAAGTTTTCTGCGACAACTTGTCAAGGCCTCCCTGATGCAACCTTGGCACATAGGCCCAAGGCCACAGTTTTATCGGCTTTTCTTGGACGCAGCCGGGAGCTGCTGCCAAAATGGTTATGATCTGCATGAATCAGATCTTGTTGCGCGCTGCTGTTGCAAACAGCAGTGACAGTGATGCAGGCATTGCACTGCTTCAGCTAGAATCTAACTAGGTCTGAACCTGACCTGATGATGAACAATGTCAAAAAAAATGTAAGAGTGGGATAATATACATTGACAGTGTCAACTGGAAAAGTCTCGTCATATTGTTTTCAGCGACTTTTACTCATGGCCACAATGTGGTGGAAGGGAAGTTGAAACTGGGCCCCGGCTGGCAAATGACAGATGGGTGCTTTCGAGCTCAACGACACTCCAACCACGAAGTTGCAACCAACCCATTTAAAGATCCATCTGGACATGTGTTTCAGTTTATGAGTTCTGACTAGGAAAGGCCAAGTGCCGCTGACGCGTGACTTACGAGTTTTCATGGTCATCAGGATCCACACCTATCAGTGACATAAACACCATGTGTTGCTGACTCTCAGGGTCCACTTGTCACCGAAACATCGCTGATACAAGGTTCAGTACATTCTTATGTGATCTAGATTACCCCACCAAGGTTGCCTGAATATAGAACTGTGGTTTTCTGGATCATACGAGAAAGGCATTATGACTGATTGGTTTCTTTTAGCGACTCCTTTTTACAGCGCATCCGATGCTAGGAGCTGAGGTCAAAAGGAGGTGAAGGCCAAGAAAGAGGGCTGCATCCATCCAAACACCTGAAAGGATGCACAAAAAGAAGAGAAAAATTTACTGAAGAGTACTGCCTAAAAGCAAAAGTGAAAAGGATGCAGCCATGGCATCTCTCTATCTTCACCAGTAGGGTGCCATGGCAAGCAAGGCCAAAGCCCACACCACCACACCAGCCTTCTGCAGCATTGCATTCCATTGCACAGGGTTTCTTCCATTGTTTACTCACTTTCCATGCACTGGCTGCAGAGATTCCCTTGCCGAAACACAGCAGGCATGAGCAATGTTTATTGACAAACCAGTCTATATAGGTGGACCCTATAGTAATGAGCATTAGTTATTTTCAATCCCACAATGTTTACAGCAGAAGAGGGTAGTAAGGTGGGACCCACCAGAAAATANNCTGCCCCAACCTATCTCGGTTTCTCCTCCCATAGCTTTTCCTCATGCGTGGCGAGAAAGATGGCAGGAGACAGACNGGTATGGCAGAGAGGAATATTTTTCTATTCCATATGGCCAGTCTATAGCGCAGTGGGTACCTTAAAATTCTGACACACATGAAGACTGCTCCCACAATGAATATGGGTACCCATAAAGGCTTATAGCCCTCTCTTATTTCCACATTGCTGGTGCCCAAACACATAAAGAGAGGTTGATTGGCTGCCCAATGATTGGGTGCATAATAATCCACATGAGAGAATTCCATGCTATTACATTATGCAAGAGCACATGCTTGATGCTTGTCTCCATAAAACATGCTTGTTGTTTTATGCACTGATACACCTACCTGACCACTGGCTCCTCTGCAGCATGGATTACACAACAGTACAGTTCTTACCTGATAACAAAAGGCCATGCATTGTTACATGCAGAATTGTCTCACCCAATGGTCACATAGCCTCCTCCTGTCTGGGATACAGGCACAGAGAATCCATGCACATACATGCACTAGCCGGTAGCTGATACTACTAGCAGGTACCAAACTCAGATGCCCAAATACCAACTGACTGATATGTTGAGCACAGGGAAGATCTTTCTGTTGTGAATTTGTGAGGAAGTCTTAATGACAGATGAGGTGACGGTGGCAGTGGCACCATCCTGCTATTCTAACAGCTTGGTCCAGGTCAGGGCAACGGAATGCATACATTTGTGCAGGTGAGGTTTTCATCAGCAAAATCCCAGCTGGCCCCGGCACAGCGACAGAAAGCCTACCGGCTTGCCGGCGCCGGCGGCCGGCCGGTTGGTCAAAAAATGTTGATAAACTGGTCTTTGTTCTTGCTTGCCCTGGATCGACAAGTAGGCGATATAGACATAAATAATGTGGAGAAGATGATAGGAGGAACTGGAAATTTGTATGATGCAGACCAGAAGCTTTTGGAGGTCATAGTGGCATGACATGAATGCCAGACTGATGATAAACTTGTGACCTCACGCTTCCAATATGTGGGGCTCAAACAATCTGCAAGTACCTCGAAAGTGATTTTTGCCGTTTCTTGGGGCGAAAATGAACTAATTGCTGTGCTTAACAGTGCAACTAACAAAGCCACTGCTTTCAAGATAAGAGGATTTGACACGGCATGAGGTTGTTTTCCTATGATTCTTGGCAGTTCGGTACCCGAGTGTTTCAACTCAACCATCATAAGCCATGGCAGCTTGCAAATAAATATATCAGGTCAATGAGTTGTTGTAGCATGTTTAGGACTGGTTGGAGGAATTGAAAAGAGCTTCTTCATCGCTTGAAGGGCCCCCAGTGCAAGTTCATATGAGCTGTACCGTCCTCTCTGTACTGCTGTACAAGGATATATCATATTTGCGTAGTTGCGTACATGTCCATCAGAATGGGCAACTAATGCTTGCTTCCTCTCTGATGAAGTATCCGTATTCTGTACAGCTACAACCTAACAGAAATATTTTTTTAGTAGAGAGAAGCTACAGGTAGATTGCTAGGTCTGAACTGGGATTTAATACCTGGTCATGCGTGCATTGCTTAATATACATGTTGCCCTTATTACCCCATTGATTGACAGTAGTGTAGTACTAATGCTGCAGTGTTAATATTGTTATAGTAGCTGTTTAACGCGTCTTTTGGTAGCAGGGCAGTGTAGCGACGTTGATTGAAATTGTATGACTATGTACACATATGTCTTCATTTAGACCAAATACCAAATTAAATGTCATCAGCTACTCATACTTTTTTTTTGTGGAACTATCAGCTACTCATACTCACTGGACGGACTTAGCTAACTGCTGTAGTTGCAAGTTGCAATCAGTCTTGCATATGCATGTAAGTTTAATAACTACTTGCAGGTTTTGAAACGAGATAAAGTTGCTAAATATAGTGTCTAAATTTTGATACTTAATATTATACGTAGGTGGTACTATTTAGCCTAACTGATTAGTTTGCGGACGCATTATTCTTAGAATAAAAAAAAATGCATTGGATAGCTTATGGTCTCAGTGAAAATTATTTACTGAAAAGAAGTGGGTAGCTTTCTATTCATAGGATGTCATCTGCTTCGCGCAAGAGCCACTAGCAGATAATTTTGCTGGCGTGATGCAACATGCTTGCTTCCTGTTTGGACTATCTCACTCTCACCACTGTTTTTCTACTCCAAATAACCATGAAAGCAACAACAGAGGCTACCACAGTACCACACAGATGATGACAGGTACTAAAATGGTTGCAATCAAAGCAGGAGCTTATGTGTAAACCGGAAGGATTGCATGGCTCATCTGCAAAGGGGATTTCTTGCAATGGCATGAAAGTAGCTCTGGTCCTGGTCCATGTTAGCCCATGTTCCTGTATCTTTATTATATTCTTGCCCAACTACCTTTTTTGTGTTTCCTTTCTTCAAGGGTTTGCTTCTCTTGCAAGTATTTTCACCTGGTAGAAAAATACCATTTCACTTCGTAGAAAATACTACGCATCGATCAGTTGGCAGAATCTTGGTAGCAATGCAAATCCCATGCTGCTCTGCTCAAAGAAAAATGATAGGAAGGGCTGAAGAGAGGAGAAGCATCATGGCAGGGGTTCCAAAAAGCTTCAGAAACAATATATTCAAGGTCCAACGGTAGCAACAACCTTTGGTGAGTAGAAATATATGCTCACTCTTTTGGGGGCGAGATGATTGCTGCATTAAACTCAGGTCAGTACCCTCAGAGCTCACGAAATCATGAGTTCTAGGCCTGCATAAACAACTTGGATCGGACCTAACCGCAAGGCATTATTTTATCCGGGAATCTGAGCAAGACTATACCTTGGACCGTGCCAATCCATATCTTAATGATCAGCTGGACCAAGGATCAATGTATAGTGCAAAACAAGGGCAAATTTTCGTCATCTTTTTGTGCACATAGCTTCTAGTACACTGCTGCTACTTAATATGCTATGTGTAAGCCTGTAATTTTGATATGTACTAGTAACATGTCATCTTTATTCCTCAACTGAATTGTCCCCAAAATATGTCTTCTTCTGCTGGCAATTCCCTAGAAAGTGAATGCAAATTGATTAAGCAATTTGCTTGAGCAGTTAGTGAGTGATGAAAGCGATGTTGTTAGTTGTATACATACATATTCTCTCATTGCTTTTTAAAACAAGGAGGAGGGCCCTATTCGTTTGGCTCATCTGGGATTCGGTGAATGTGAATGCCACAGTGCCCCATGCCAGCAATGGCAACAGGCACTAGCTTCTCACTAATTTCAGTTACCCATGTAACTCCCTTGATTTCTAGTGCCTGATCAGATGCACACCTAGTAATTTATATAGTAGTGGTACATGATGCCGAGCAAAACAAAATGAAGGAAACTGTCAAGTAGCAGAGTGCGAGTTTGAATGCCATGGACTAATGATGCAGCTGGATGGATGGACCCAAACCTGAAATTAAGCAGGTGGCAACCCTAGTCCCAACATGCCTATAATACTGACTCCAAGCTTTTTGTTTATGCGAGTGTGCAGTGCAGCAGAGAGGACAATGGGATTGGACAATTCCATTGAACCTGCCTGTTTCTTCTTTTTGTTTGGAGGTGAAGCTGAAGCAGGAGCAGCCATGCTCAATCATCCATCCAATGTGGTAGAGGGGAGAAGCACTGCTTCAATCAGATGGGTGGAGAGAATGTACGTACCAGTAGCACACTGTTTCATAGAATAGGATGATGATTAGTGTAGGTTCTTACCCTCCACATCAGTTGAATTAAAAGCTGATTGCATTTGTCAAGCATTCTTTGAAAACTGAATAGTAACGCCTAGCTCAAAAGACATAACTGAAATTTCATATCCTGCACCGTCTGACGTCCGAAGAAGCTTAAGATAACTCTTCCATTTACCTGCCTCATTGTCATTAGCACATTCTGTGAAACCAGTAGTAAAAGAGATGGCAGCTTCGCCAGTCAAAACTGTGACGAAAGATTACAGTGACAGGAGAGGGCGCCGAGAGAGAAGCCTGGCAGATCTGAAGCACGAACCAGAGATCCCAATTCCATGTCTACAAGTCAACTTGCTTCGCGGAGCCGGATCCGGCGATGAACGATGGACGAAGCACCACACGGAAAGGTGGGGGCGTCCTGGCTTACTCAGCAAGCGGGCATTGATGCCTCCATTACTCCACCCCCTCTGCTCAATTCTTTAGGAGGTTGGAGAAGGAGCTCACAAGGACAGCCTGTGCTCGTGGCCTTTTGGGGGAGAGAGGACGAACTGGGGGAGAAGGCTACAGTGACAGCGAGACAGAGCCACAACTTCTCACCCTGTACATTTCTGCAACAAGCAGCAGGAACCACCATTTGCAACTTTTGGCATGTTTTCGAAATGGAGTAGCAGTAACTAAAGCCAGTAAATATTTTCCCTGAGGATTACTGTTATGATTTCTTTGGTTGTGTTTAGTTCGACGAGTTGCCGAAAGCTGAAGCTGAAAGTTACTATTGAAAACGTATTGTATGGGAGGAAAAGTTTTTCAATACATTAATTTTAAGTCAGTGGCTCAAATTTGCATGACTAAACACAGTCTTTGATAGGATTCAGCTAAAAATAATTTTGGTATGGCTCGTAGGTGGGTGGGCAGCAAGGTGATGACCAGACCAAATAGATAACAACAAAGCCAAGAACAAAAGAAGTGCATGTCACCATGGGCAGCGTTGTGCCGTGCTGTGCCAGCCACCCCAATCCCACCACCCCATTCCCCCTCACCAAAGCACAGCACAACTGCACAGGTCTAGAAAAGAGAAAGAAGACGACCAAAAGAAATCGGGAAAAGAAAAGAGCTCAAAAGCAAGCAGACAGAGGGCAAGGCCGCCTCCTCCGCCCCTTTTCTCCTCCTTCCCAATTCACACAGGGAAGATTCACTCGCCCTCGCCCGCCAGTTGTTTCCTCTAGTGCCGCCCCCGTTCCGCTCTGATCCGAGCCTTTCGCTCAAAGCTTCCAGCTTTTCCAATTGTTTGGTCACTTCAGGAATCAAGGAATATGTTCTTGCTCTGTGCGTGATAGATAGTCGGATCCATCCGTCCATCCTGGTATTTTGCTGCGCGTGGCCACTGCGAGGAGAGGATTTTGGCCTGGTTTTTCTGTTCTTGGGGGTCCAAATTTCCGGCGAGATCTTTGTCTGGAGGTTCCTTGCCTTTTTTGCTATTGGCGGTTCTTGGTGTTCTCTGCAAGACTAAGGAAAGTTTGGAGGCCATGAGGGTCCCTTGCGACCGATTCTGGTTGATTTCTAGGGTCGTTGAAATCAGGATGCAGCTCTGACCCACCGCTGCCTAGTTTCTTGGAGGAATTCCGCGGAAATTGCGCGTCAATTCGGGGTCGTTGAGCTAGAGCCCTCCAGCTCTTGATCCGCTCCATGGGTCTCTGCCACGGCAAGCCGACGAAAATCCCGGAGCCCGAGGCGGAAGAGGATCCTCATGTAGCCTCCGGCGCTGGCGACGCCGGGGACGGCGCGTCCTCGCCGTCGGCGGCGACTCCCGCGGCGAAGCCGGGCACGCCCAAGCAGCCCAAGTTCCCGTTCTACCTGCCGAGCCCGCTGCCGCCGTCCAGCTACAAGGGCTCGCCGGCGAACTCGAGCGTCGCGTCCACGCCAGCGCGCGGAGGGTTCAAGCGCCCGTTCCCGCCGCCGTCGCCCGCGAAGCATATCCGCGCGCTCCTCGCGCGGCGGCACGGCTCGGTGAAGCCCAACGAGGCGTCCATCCCCGAGGGCGGCGAGCCGGAGCTTGGTCTAGACAAGAGCTTCGGCTTTTCCAAGCACTTCTTCGCCAAGTACGACCTCGGCGAGGAGGTTGGCCGCGGCCACTTCGGCTACACCTGCTCTGCTAAGGCCAAGAAGGGCGAGCACAAGGGTCAGGACGTCGCCGTCAAGGTCATTCCCAAGGCCAAGGTTCGACACACACACTCCCTCTCGTCTTCTTGGCATTGCCATGTCCCGTTCTTGAGCTGTTTGCATCGTTTGATGTTTGAAGAACGTCTCTGTACTCTACGTTCTTTGTTGTTGTCTCCGTTCAGTTGCATTCAGCGTGTTTGACCAATTTTTTGTCAGATTCCTGCGTGGTTGGATTCCAGCATGTCTACACCATGCTGCTATGCACAGTTTTGTCGTCAAGATCCAGTCTTTTTAATTCGTCTGTTGTTCTCTATGTGTTGACCAAGACCTAGCATTTGGATTCTGCATTCTTCACCCCCATGCTTCTGGTCTTGGATCCTAGTTCGATTCTATCACAACTGCTGCTCCAAGCAGTAGCATTAAGAATTTACAGAAGTTGCATGTCTTCTACCATCCATTTGGCATGATGTTGCTTATCGAGCTTAGTTAAAGCACGTTTAGTAACTGATTAATGGAAAGGGGACACCTTTCGCATTTCTTTTAGTTCCCGGAGTGCTCGTGATTGCTGTTGGCGGGACGACCTCGTCGGTAGGGCATTCATGTGGTAGCTCCATCTCTGGGGAGGAGGCTCCTCCGTCTCACTATCTGGATGTGGACTGCCTCCTGCATTGATTGGTTTCATGCCGTGCTCATGGCGCATCCACTGCCAAGGGCGCAAGACCTTTCCTTGTGTTCCATCCGCAGGTGGACGAAGCACATGATACCCTTGGATGGATCTCTATAGGTCAAAAGGGAGCAGAGCTGTTGAATCACAGCTCGATGCTTTAACTTCGTTGAAGAGTTCACTCATTATGCGCCTCCCTGCAATTATACAGAGGGGTCATTCAATTAAGATCCTGTAGAGGCTCAGTATCCCCGGCCAGCCCCGTTCCTTTATGATCAAAGCTGGCAGTCCTCCTGTTCCATATGCAATGCCGTAATGCCCCACCCCACAGGCCACAGCTACTCACATTCCATGTTATTGTGTTGTCTATCAATCATAGGATGGCAGCACCAAAGGTTTTTGGTTCATTCTTTAGGAAATGAGTTCATCATTCCTTGATAGGAGAAAAAAGCGAAGTCAAATCACATCAGTAAGATAGTAGTTTTTCTTTAGGAACTTCCTAATGCAGTTCTGGTTGGTTTATTCCATCAGAATGGCATTTTGAATCCTTTTGTTTTTGTGATATTTGTGCCTTTCAGGCATTGATGCCAGCAGGAGGCTTTTCATTTCTTGGTATGTATAATTGAACACTTATGGCCTGTCATGTGCACTGTTGTGGTAATGTTTAGCTGAACAGAATAGTATTGGTTGTCGGATAGTTCGCTTGATGACCATTATTTGTGCTCTGAGATCTGCATATGTATGCCAAGTACTATTTTTTGTTGACTCATTTTGCTGTTATTGTTGATGAGGACTATGTATGTGATTAAGAATACAGAAATGATTTGTTTGGTTAATCATATATAGAAATGATTTATCAATAATGCGCCTATACTTTAGATGTAGGTTGTTTTAACTGTTGGATTATTCATTTACTTGTTAGCTAAAAATTGTGTGATTCCATATTTAATATCAATATTTTCAATGTTTTTCAACTAATATAGTTTTCTGTCAGATGACTACTGCTATTGCCATTGAAGATGTGAGAAGAGAAGTAAGAATATTGAGTTCTCTGGCAGGCCACAGTAACCTAGTGCAGTTCTATGATGCTTTTGAGGATGAAGATAACGTGTATATAGTTATGGAGTAAGTTTGTGTGCACCTATCGTTACACAGAATGCCTTTTTATCTTCTGTATTCACATGCTATTGCATTAGACAAGGTTATGATGCATGTATATGTCAGAAGGTTCAGAGTTCAGAAATATGTTCTGTAGATATAAGTCATCTTGATGGGATACTGGTCATAGTACAGTCATTTGGTCCATTAACACCGTGCAAACTTCTTTGATAACAATTGCATGAAATTATACATGAGAATCCAACTATTTATTCAAATAATTTGATACGAGTTTCTATCTGCGAGCATTTGTTAATTAACCCACGAACCTATCGCTTGTCCACTTTACTTGTGATTGCTCAAACATTTATTTTATAACTTAATCTTGATAAAGGACATGGACAGAGTCATTTTATGAATTTACCATCATTTTATAAATAATAGATACGAGTTTCTATGATTTTAGTTTACTATTTTGAATAAGGGACATGAACTTCCTGATTCTTGATCATCTTTAGCTTACTGAGTGGTTTTATTATCTGTTTCAGATTGTGTAAAGGGGGCGAACTGCTGGATAGAATATTGGCAAGGTACTTGTAGAGCCAGTTAAAATAACTTTGGCCACTTCTAATGATTTATTCTGCGCTTCTGATTTGAACTTACTTTTTTTCTTTGCAGAGGTGGGAAGTACTCTGAAGAGGATGCAAAGGTCGTTATGGTACAGATTTTGAGTGTTGTATCATTTTGCCATCTTCAGGGTGTTGTTCATCGTGATCTGAAACCAGAGGTAGGCTGCTGGCAAACTTTGATAAAGTTTATATTGACCTGGAAAAGGTTATCAGTGTCAAGAACTCAAGATGCTCATAAACTAAACCAAGACTGACAGTGGATACCATATCAGTTCTGTTGTTTTTCTTGTGCAATTTTATTGTTATCCATAGTACTAATATTTGCTTAGTCAATGCAATTCTTTTTTTCTTAATGTATGATGGCTCATGAATTTGTGCTTTCCTTTTTCCAGAATTTTCTTTTCTCTTCAAAGGATGAAAACTCTCACTTGAAGGTCATAGATTTTGGCTTATCTGACTTCGTGAAGCCAGGTTTGTCTTATTGAGCTCCATTAAGATCCATGTGTATGATTTATCTGTGCTAGATGTAATCTACCTGTAGTAGGCCATAATGCCATGTTTTGTTCTGCAGATGAAAGACTCAATGATATTGTTGGAAGTGCATACTATGTTGCTCCGGAGGTGCTCCACCGAGCTTATGGCACTGAGGCAGATATGTGGAGCATTGGAGTTATTGCTTATATCTTGCTTTGTGGGAGTCGGCCTTTCTGGGCGCGCACGGAGTCAGGAATCTTTCGAGCTGTCTTGAAGGCAGAGCCAAGTTTTGATGAGGCCCCATGGCCTACTCTCACAGCCGAAGCTAAAGACTTTGTAAAAAGGCTTCTTAATAAGGATTACCGCAAGAGAATGACAGCTGCACAAGCTCTCAGTAAGTGCCATATTTGTTTTTCCTTGTTGCACAATATTATCCTGTTGCTAATATGCTTAACACTTTGCTCAAATAAATTATAACTGCAGGTCATCCGTGGATCCGTAATGCTCAACAAGTGAAAGTTCCTTTAGATATGATCATATACAAGCTAATGAGAGCTTACATAAGTTCATCTTCTCTTCGGAAGTCTGCTTTGAGGGTATGCATTTAATCAGAGTAGAAATGTGTAGGTTCTTATGTTGATCTGTAGAGTGTGGTTCTATTTGCATACACAACTTAGTGAACTGTGTTTTGCTAAATATTTCTATGCATTTTGCAGGCTCTAGCAAAGACATTGACAACAAATCAACTGTTTTATGTAAGAGAGCAGTTTGAATTGTTGGGTCCAAACAAGAATGGTTATATCTCGATGCAAAACTTGAAATCGGTTAGTAATCACTTTTGACTTTCTACATCAACTCATTTCTTTACCATGCAATTGCTGAAAGGCAAGGGTTACATACAGGCCTTGGTGAAGAACTCCACAGATGCAATGAAGGACTCTAGGGTTGTTGATTTTGTTAACACGGTAAGCCACTCTTCAATTGTATCAGGGTTGTCAGTTGTGTGATATAGACGACTTACCTGTGGTTGTCATGGCACCAGGTGTGCACTCTTCAGTACAGAAAATTGGATTTTGAAGAGTTTGCTGCTTCAGCCATCAGCGTTTATCAAATGGAAGCCTTGGAGACCTGGGAACAGCACGCCAGGCGTGCATACGAACTATTTGATAAGGAAGGCAACCGGCCTATTGTGATCGAAGAACTCGCATCGGTATGATTTCATCTGTTAAGTTTGATATCAGTTGATTACTGAACATTGCCCGTCTGATATTTTTTTGTTTGCCAGGAACTTGGCCTTGGCCCATCAGTGCCACTTCACGTTGTCCTCCAAGACTGGATCAGACACGCTGACGGGAAGCTGAGCTTCCTGGGATTCATAAAACTTCTGCACGGGGTTTCTTCACGCTCGATCCCCAAAGCCTAAGTATAAACCATTTCTGCATCCATCAACCAAAGAGATGACCGATGGCTAAGCCAATCTCTGGCTGGTGTTTGTGTGTTCTGTTGATGGCGTGGCTGGAGGATGAAGGCCTGAAACTGGAACAATCCGAACGGAAATGCTTGATAGTCCTTTGTGCGAGGTAAAAGAAAAAAAGTCTGGTGCTTATGCCAAATACTTGTACCCCCTCCTCCCCCCTTGCCACGTGTATTGATGATGTTGTACTGAAGTAAGCTGTGTAGACGAGTGTACAGATGAGGATAGGAGAAATGAATATGATGGAATTGGCTGAAAGATTTGTGACTGCTGTTTGTCAATGACAATGCCTGCAATTCTAAGCTTCGTCTGCAGCTCTTCTCCTCTGTCTGAAACATCAGGAGTTCAGGACATGAACATCTCAGCCTCACCTTGTATTCAGAGAATGAAGCCAATTGTTACTGCAGAGTTTGCAATGCCTCGCTATTGCTGTGGTGCGCACGACGCTGACGCTGTGAATGGGCGCTGGTCCTGACGGAGCAAGCTCGTTGCCGAGTCCGGCCGGGGGTGTGGAGGCCCACTGACAGCCGGAGCGGCGGGAGGACCAGCCTCTCCTCTCCAGATAGCATCAGCTGCTCTGGGGCCTGTTTCCCCTTCATCTATGGGATGTTTAGAGAGTGAATTTCCTCAATGCCACTAGAATTTATAGGGGTTCCTTCATTGCCATCGAAAATCTTCTTTTCCCTTCAGTGCCACTATTTCTAATTTCCATTTCCCTGGTTGCCATTCCGTTAGCATTCCGTCCCAATTGCCGTTTCCCTCCTCGAGTGAAGACGCTGCCCCAGAGCTCGGCCATGACAGAATAAGCAACCATGGGCAGGTTGACCAGAAAAAGGTGATGAAGGGGAAGATGACGGTGTAGAGCCTCCTTGGAGAGGACGTCGGAGAGCTTGGTGTAGAGTACCATGAAGCCGATGGCCATGGGCAGGTTGACCAGGTGTCGACACTGACACAGGCGAGCACGAGGCGGGCGTCCTCGGCGTCCGGTGTGGCGCCGGTCGCGAACCGCGCGAGCACCGAGCGCACGCCCCGCGCCCGCGGACGTCCTCCACGTCCGGCAGCCGTCGCGCCGCCGCGCGCCACGCCTGTCCCACATCGCTCAAGGGGAGGAGGATGATCCAACTCTCCTGCTGGCCCACCCTGTCATCGACTCCGTCGCGTCACCAGTTCGAGTCGTCCCCAACCTCGCCATCGCGCCGCTTCCGCCGCGCCGCCGCGTCGAGATCGACTCGTGTGTTTCTTTTGTACATACTTAGTTAGCGTGTTAGCTTGTCAAGACTGCGCCTGACGCATGCTGAGTTCCTGCGAGGGCCAGTTTGTTTTTTTATTTCCCGTTTCTTCCGCGTCTGTTACGCGGCGTAGAGATGTGCTCGGCTGTACGTGGATCGTGGGATGGCGCGACTCA
>JAZFNS010020000.1:8462982-8473633 GCA_037127165.1 Alloteropsis angusta | reverse complement strand
GCAAACAGTTTCGTAGCCATAGGAACATGAATGTCAGGAACGAGACCTTTCGGTCGCTGGACGTTATGGGCCCTTCGTGTCGGTTTTATCTGCCAGGATGCCAGGCTAGAAGTCCTTTGAGCGCTGTTGCACAGTAGGCCTGGAGAAGCACTTTTGCTGACTGCGCACCATGGCTTGGTCACCGTTGGCTGTGTATGTCAGCGAACAACTCGCGGATAATTTAGAGTTCGTTTAATATTTAATATATTTGGGCATGTTATGATACTATTTACATAAATGAACCTAAAAATATTATTTTCTTATCCAAAATCTTATCTCATGCAAGTTTGGCCGTGGATGTAAGAAAATAATGAACCATGGTGCTGGGCAAGCATTCAGCTCGACCATCGAGAGCGTGTCCTGTAAAAAAAGGCGATGAATGATGATAGAAGAACTCGGTGGAAAACTTACTGCAGTTTCATTAAGCAAATAATAAGAATTATTAATGGAAACAAATGCACAAATTCATGTGTAAAAGAAACTTTACTTTTTACTGGAATCTGGAGCAGCCATGCCCAATACAGTAAACTTGCTACATATTTTTACTGGCTAATTGAAATATACTTTTATTCTGCCATGTAGAAGCATATGCCATAATCGTCATTCCCAATCTTGGCCACCATGTTAGTCATCTATGCTTGTGCATATGATTTACATAGTGACACACTTCTTGCATATATCTTAAGATATTAGTATTTTCCATATCAACAATGGCGTAAATATGTAACTTTAAATTATATATTAGTGTATTATAGGATATTTTTATAATGAAATGTAAGTTATTCTTAATAATGATATATCTTGGTAATTTTTATCGCATATCTATCCAGTGTCATAATTGTTTATATTTTCTTATAACTCATGTCATACTCAGAACAATTGAATTGTTTATATAAACGAACATTGAAATTACAACTAGTTATATATGAAGTAAAGGGTCATCTTCCGATATGGGTGTTACATTTGTTTACAGAAGGGATGTTTAGATCTGGGAAGTTAGTGAAATTTGGTGAAAAAAATGTCATTGGAAATCGTGTTCTGTGAGAGTTGCACGGTGGTCAGTGTGAAATTTTTGAGAACTTCTAGCATATAAACACCCTCAGAGTACGTGAAATTACCAACAAAATACTTAAGTGTTATGTGTTTACAGAGTATATGAAGTTGCATTATTAAAATTCCATTTCCTATCTGGGATCATGTATACAGATCAGCAGACCGAAATTATGTGGTATACTATGGTTTACACATTTACTGTTAAAATGTGCATTGCTAAAGATAAATTGTCTTGTGTTTGGGAAGAATTGACAAAAAGGAGAAAGGTAATGGCCCTGTTTGTATGAGGGGACTAGAGCTAGTTTTAGCTAGTTTGTGCCCAACTAACTCCAAAGTATCCAAAGAGGAGGGCCTAGAGTAGGGCTAGTTGCATCTAATCCACCAAAAAACACTATCCACCCAAAGAGGTGCTAATTGGGGGCTAGAGTAGTGCTAGTTGCATCTCTTCCACCAAAAAGTGATTGAAAAAGTGTATTTTTAGTCAATCTAACTCTTTCATCCAAACACATTTTTTGCTAGAATTAGTTTGTGGCTAGAGTTAGAGTTAGAAATTAGCTCTAGCTCTAGCTGAGCTAGAGTATCCAAACAGGGCCAATATTTGAAGCTTTTTTTTTTACGGGTTGGAGTTATCAAAACATTTAAAAACACAAACTGTCATTTTGAGCTTGGAGTCTTTATCTTGCGCTGGTATTCTATCGTTTGCATGAAACAAAAAGGCAAGGTTGGAGACGTATAATACAGGACAAAGGAGTTGCTGTTGCTCTGAGTTGGAGATGCGCCAGGTGGTTTGGTCACGAGTGGGTTGCGCTCCTTCCCTTTCTTCCAATTCCAATCTTCCTGCGCCTAGTGGTCCGGTCACGAGTCGCTACAGTGCCAATGCATCATGGACCTATCCACGAGGAGAAAGAATAAGAACTCATACAGTACACAATACCAAAATAGTTTTCCTCCTTCGGTCCATCCCCTTGTCTTGGTACATGATGCATGCCTTAACCTATATCCTGAAGGAGTCATTTACACAAACTAACAAACATGAGGTGGACTTACATAAAATGAATCAACAATAATATGAAGGGAAAATCCCATTGTTCATTTACATAGAGGTTTTCAATAAACGGATGTGTCATTGTCCTCCATTATTACTAGAAAATAATTATGGAGAATAATAGTTTCATGAATACAAAGAGGTTCCATTATTACAAAGACATTTCACAATCAGTTGCAATTTAGTAGCAGGTTTGTTTTTTCTCTCTATATTCTCCCTCCATCCCAGAAAGACCGTTCGTTTATTTTGTTCCAAAATAAGTGTTTATATCACTTTTCAATACAACTCTTCTCTCTATCTCTCTCCTCCTATATCCCTCAACTCTTCTCTCTATCTCTATCCTCCTCTATCTCTCCCCGTTCTCTATGCGCTCTCTACTTTTTCATTCTTTCTTGATTCATGTGCCCAACTTCTAAACGAATGGTGTTTTTGGGACGGAGGAGTACCTGATTAGGAATAGAGAAGATGATGGCACCTGTGAGATAGGACACACATGATGATTGGATGAAGTCTATCAAACTGTTAGCACTAGAACGTCAGGGAGAAAACAATATTCTAAATACAAAAAATTCAAACCTAGGAATGATCATGGATAAAACAATATTTTCCGTACAAAAATATAAATGAAGAAAATTCATAGCACTAAATATTTTTAACCAAAAGTGAAAGACCAAGATCTGAAAGTACTAGAAACCGAGGCAAAAACTTGAGGTACTAGTACCAATATGACAAACTAAAAAAAATCCAGCTTTATAATATCTTGTGAATCGGTTGGTTCCAAGCAAGAGGCATATGTGACATACATGACTAAAGTTAGCTCATCACTAGTCCATCAACTCGTGCTCCTGCATGAGCTGATATTTTTAAAAGCTATTGAATTAAAAATTATTCAAAAATTAAAGTCATATACATACTATTCTTTTATTTATTTCAACACTTTAACATAATACTCATATAGATGTGTACTTATATTTTTTTTCATTTGTCGTTTATTTTTAATTAGTAATTACTCTACACCCTTTTTCATCCACATTCACACCTTTTTTCCATTTTGTATTGTACCTCCATACATATATTTAGCAAAAAGTTGATATTTTTCATCACTTTCTCACATATACATATAAAAATGGTCTATATGGTGATAATCATCATGTATATATACCTTAACTTATGATTCTATATTAGCAATAATAAATAGGTAATACAAAATCATATATTAGTTATTTAATAAGCTCTAAGTTTGAAGTATAATTTGAACGTAGAAATCAATATTCTTGTTATTTCCCCTATATCTTTGTAAATGACAACGCATGTCATACGTATATATCTTAATCTCTATATCATATCCCAATAGTGTATGAAATACATGATTTAGAATTTTATATTGGTGTATATTTTTAATTAAGATGATTTAGATTCAACTGTAGGATCAACACATGTTATTTTGATAATGACATATTTTAGTAATATAGATGTAAAATTAATGGTTTTTTAAGTTACTTTTTAAGTATTTATAGTGGGTAATTTAGCTACAAATTTAGAAAATTATTTTAAATATTGTTTATAATGATGATTTGAGTGTTCCAATTGATGGCTAGATGTTTTCCTTTTTTGTGAGTATTTCTATGATTTCTCTTTTTTTTCTAGAGTATCCACATATGAACTTAGATGGTTTCACGTGAAGTCTTCAAAAGAAGTCTCCAATTAGTAATATAGTATTATAGATGTGACCTTACAATTCCCTATCTTACTGCCCTCAAAAAAAATCCCTAGCTATCTTACTGAATACTGATGGAGATCTGTAGTTTCGTGGTAGTGTAAGATTGATTGTTTCCATATATTACTTATTACAGATTATGTTCGAGCATACTTATTACAGATTGTTTCCATATATCACCAATTACATATTACTTATTACAGATTATTACTAGCTATGTGTATATATTACAAGGAGAGCGTAAAAAAGTCGGTCTTGTATATTTTGTTACTGAAAACATCCCATATTTTTAATCCAAAAATATTTGGTGAATATATTACTATGTGTATGTGTCTCTCTGTTTTGGAGGGAAACACACAGAAACAAAGATAGGTACTCCACAAAATCCAAATGTTAAAAAGCTCAAGTGTCTATAACACTTGTGTGATTGGGATATAGGAAGCTCAAAGTATCAATGCCCACAACACACATTTATTTCCTGCATATAACACTTGTGAGTTGGTTATTGAAAGAAGGTATAAATGTCCACAACACATTTGTGAGTTGATACAGAATCTGAATATTAGAAAATCCTAATGTCTGCACCACATATATATGTTGACACAAAATCCAAAATGCTTTTTTAATCATGCACCTTCCCGTCCCAACCTTTTGAGAGATGACAAACTTATCCTGCAGCTAACTTTGCTCATATGTCAACACATTTGGTTTTTTTTCTAGAGCCGGCCTTGTATTTTTCCCACATCATCATAAACAATGCATGATTCAATGCATTATCACAAAACGTCATTAATAAACCTCTGCACAAAACTTCATTAATAAACCTCTGCACAAAACTTCATTAATAAACATCTGCACAAATTGCCCAGTTCAGCCCTGAGTGACAGGGCAAGGAGACATTAAAGTCTCTGATTTACACCAAGGAAAATTAATGTTTCCATCAGGATTACTACAAACTCACTCCAGATATCACCAAAAATTAGCACAAACTCTGCACTATACTATATGCTACTATAGGCATGTGTGCGTGTGCCTGCTCTGCTTGCTACTATTTCTTCAACCCAGAATCTTCACATGTATATGCTCAACATGGTCTATCGAAGGGAAGTGTTGAAAAACATGTTGATTATTATGCTGGAATTTCACAAAAGTATCAGAAAACATGTTGAGAGCCTACCATTGTGACTGCAACCACGGTGCCACAACACTGGGGTGGAGGGGAGGGGCAGAGCCGCAGAGGGAAGGACGAACAGGGAAATAGTGGCCGGTAAGACAAACATATGCAGCAAGCCCGCAGAGGGATGGAGGACGGCTGGCTGAGAAGCGGATGGAGGACAGCCCGCTGTCTTGCTGTTCCTGAACCAACGCTCCACGATTTCCGCAGTCTCCTCGCCACGCAGTCCACGGTTTGCCTGAGTTTGTGCATATACTCATACACCTTGTGGGCGTCCCCGGTTGTAGAGCTGACATCCAGCAGCGCGGCCAGCTCGGGCTCCTCAGGCGACACACCGGAGGCCGCCATGTGGGCCTCTACAGCGTAGGCCTTGGAGGCGTCCCCGGCACGGCGGAACGCCGCGAGGACGGGGCTGTAGGAACGGAGGCGCGGGGCGAGGCCGTGCCTCTCCTTCATGGTGGCCACAAGGTCGAAGGCCTCGTTGGCCGTAGACGCGGATTACCGGCGTCGGGGGCGGCGGTGACACGGGCGAGAGAGGTGATGGTGGCCTCGGACGGCGGCGGCCCGGCCTGGAGCATGTGGGCGAAGACACGGCGCGCTGCGGCGGCGGCGGCGGTAGGGCTGGTGAAGTATCTAGGAGCGGTCGGCGGTGGCGAGGAGATGGAGGAGCTGGTTGTACTGGTGGGTGGTGAGGCGGGCAGGGGCGTCCGGTTCAGAGACGTCGTCGTCGAATGCGGCCATGGCGGTGGCGGCGTCCCCGCGGCGGGTGCAATAGGTGAGGACGCGGGAGAGGTCGGACCTAGAGCCATGGCGACGGCGACGGCGACGGCGACGGGTGAGGGGCTGTGTCGACGGCGGCGGCGACGCCGTGTCGCGGGCTCGCGGCAGGGAACGGGAGTGGAGGGGCGTCTCGCGGCGGGCAACGGACGGGAGGTCAGGGGCGTCTCGCGGCTCGGACTGGTCGACAACGAATACATCCGTCCAGTAAAGAAGATACGAACGAAATACATCGGATAGGATACCCAATCACGAATCTCAAAGCGGCAGATGTATGGTCCTGATAGACCATGCTGAACATATACATGTTACAAGGGGTTTTCGCAAAACTAGCAACCACCCTCCCACAAATGCAAGGCAGGGCAGGCATGTCCATTTCACTTGACTTATTGGGAAAAACTACCTGACAAAGGTCACAAAGCTGCTGAACTGTGGTGGGGAATGCCATTTGTAATATCAGATCATCAAAGCAACAGGCAAGTTTAAGAAGAACAAGTAATTTAAAAGTTAAAAGAAATAAGTGTTAGAAGAAGTATATGCATGTTTTTGTGTGGATGGGTTTTTTTATACTGTGTGGATGAGTTTGGAGGCAACACAGCTTGCAACAGGCGATGATCTTTTGCCACTTGAACGATGAGCCTACAGCAGTGTAGACATGGTGCTACCAGCGAGTTCTAGTTGCATGTTGGCATCTTGCTTATTGAAACTTGAGGTATATGTGTTATTTCTGTGGCATGTTATCATGGTGTCAGAAAGTGAAATAAAAAAAATCGAGAATTGGAGAAATATGTCACTTATTTAGTACTACTTGAATTTGTGTCCTATATATAAATGCATTTGCTGGTTTTCTTTCTGCTGCTTTCCTGCTGCTTCTCTATAAACTGTTGGATCTGGAAAACTGAGCACCTAGTTGATTCATCCTGGCTTCCTGCCCTGCTTTGGTTGAGGCATCTGCAGTTTTTTCTGAACTTAGTGCAGATTATCAGATTGTCAGGTGCCACTCAAGATCTGCCCGGATCTGTCTTATGCAACGTCCAAAATTTCTTGAGGTAGGCGAACTAAAGTTGAGGCAATTGCAGACTGAGGAGGAAAGCCTTCACAAAAGAGGCATACTACAAGTCTACAAGGGGAAGATGATATTGATCGACTAAATTACAGGGAGCTTCTTGACCTGCTGTCCAAAATTCCAAATATCAGAGCAAGTTAGCTGGTCCTGAAGTGAGACTTACATCTCAGTCCCTGCTCAGTTGTTCCATGAGTGAGTTTCTTATTTAGTTCTATATTCCATCTTATTTCAATAGACAGTCATACAAGTTTAACATCCAGACACCTCTCTCTGCTTCAAAAATCGATTTTGAATGCAAAATTGGCATGGCATGCAATATCTTCCACAGTTAAGAAGCAATCTAGAGCAACTGTGATCCGAGTACCTAAACACACATTGCAAAAAGTTTTATCTAAAGGATCGAGGAAGTAGTTGGATCAAAATCAGGGCATGCCCAAAAAATTTGTTAAACCAATTGGATGCCGAAATTTTGGCTCCCACATTTTAATCCAAATTTTAACAACTTTTGCTCAAACTTTGGTAAGAAATTTTGGTAGAGCACATCTTAGCCTCCAACCAATCAGGCCCTGAATGTTGAATCAGACAGAGCAGCCTGCAGCATTGGACAGACTTGTAGAGAAGTCGTAGAGTGAAACAGGCCCGCGCGCGGGGGAGTCGTACGTCACCCGTGCCGGCCCATGTGGGCGAGTTGGGTCACATGCCAGTTGGGCGCGACCACCTTTCGCACTGGCGTGCGCGGGCCTGGTGGCGCCATCTCGGACTTTGCTTTGCAGGCCGGGCTGCTCTGGGGTGGGCCTGCTACTTATTATTTCTACTGATGTTCTCTTACACTTTTACTACTCCTATATAAGATTCATTTTAAGTGCCCTAATTTAATACTAGAAATAAACATTGTAAAAGAGCCCTTGTAAAAAAAACAGTACTCGCAAGTTTTTTACTTTTTTTCTCACGTCGGCGGCACCGCGGCCGGAATGGCAGCTTGTGGTTATGGCCTTATGGGCATTGTCGCGGGCTGCGGTGACGTGATCCGGAGGAGATGGGCCACCTTCTCCTTTTTGGTTTTGTTTCTTGTGTGAATCTGGTCGAGAGTTGTTGGATCCTGTGGGAGGAGGGATTTGTAGTGTAGCCCATCTCGGCGTGGCGGGCTGGTCTCCCAGACGCGGGCTTGAGAGTTCTCTCCCAGTCCAAGTCGGATTACAGTAGGCCTTGTGTGGCCCACGGTAGGTAACTTGTTTGAGGTTTTGTTGTTGGGCCTTTGTGGACCCAATGCGCTGCTAGACATAAGATGGGCCGTGGCAAAATACGTGTCGGTGGACGAGGAAATCCAGCCGGCGACACCGAGTGAGCGGAGACCAACTCTGCTTGAATGTACGGAAATGGCTATAGCAGAGTTTTTGTTATTCATATTAACAGCTACTCTAGGGAGCCAATCCGATTCTACCAAACTACCAATAGACAGCATAGGGAAGAAAAGCACTACACCTCAAAATACGAAACACCAACGGCGATCTTTTTTTCAGATCTATTGCGCGTCAAACCTCGAACTATCAAGAATTCATGAATACCATGAAACGACAGGAAGATTTTGAGGTTCTACTCATGTACCCACATTTTCAACAAATTTTGGAGATATTAAATCTTTCATACATGTTTGAGAAATGAACTGTACATGCTTATGGTCTGAGTGACCAACCATCTTTTTCCCAGTGTTGTGTAAACGTATCAGTACATTTTCGGCAGCTCCATCATCCCTCCTTGGATCAGGTGAGCCCCAATCTACAATAGAAGCAATTTCCAAACTCGTTATATCCTCAGTTCAGTCAGTTGTGATCGAGTTTCAACCATTCCAGCTTCCACAATNGAACTTTGGCGGGCTAGATGGCGGGGTGCTTGAGGGTGAATCTGACAGGAACACATCTGAGTTGTTATCAGACCACTCTGCAGCTGCAGCATCTCCAGCTTCTGCTTCTCGGGGTATTTCTGGGTCGGGTTCATTCTTCGTGACATCCACTTCTGGCTCATCCCGTGCTGATGTATCGTTTAAGAGTTGACCTCCTTCAGAGTCTGGTCTGGGAGCGTCTGCTTCTGGTAAAGAATGTGCATTGGCAGCATAGTCTTCGCTATCCTCAAACTTTGGTGCAGAAGAATTGTCATGTACTGGTTCTATATGATGAATCTGAACTGATCTGCTATCCAACGAGCTATGGTCAGTCACTGAGTTGCTGATTTCTGTTACGTCTAGAGGTATCGCATCAAAGCCATCATGTTCATTTGGTGGTCCCTTCTGGTCTGATTCGTGATTTGTGATGTGCTCATTTTTGCTTGACCAATCCAGATGACTGAAGGCATCGTCAACCTTGGAAAGGCTTTCTCTCTCCTCACTTGACAACTCAGATTGGCGAATTGTTGTGCTCATGTCCATATCAGAAAATATAGCCTACAGTATTAGGTATTCAGGTTAGAATATGTGTAATGGTATTCAAAGGTGGAATGGCACAGAGAATTTATGCAATAATTAAGCAATTACCTCAACTCTGAAGTCTACAGGAAACCGGTGTTTTGTGTCCCATAGAATATCAATCTGGTCCCTGTCGAATACCAACAGATTGTCTTCAATAAAAGCTGTGCTAAACATGGCTCTGAACACCATAACTTCATGTTCAAAGTCCTCATCCAGGCTGATGCACTCAATTACAATGTCTCCTTGAACAGCACAATGAACATTAACCTTGATTATCTCACATTCTTCCTGAATTTGCAAACAAAAAATGTTTAATGAATTCAGTTCATCACTTAAGCTTGAAGATGTCTTAAGATACCAAATAGTTTTACAACAATTATAACACCTATTCTACAAATTCGAAAAACGATGGAAGGTTGATAGTGAATAATCATAAGATAATGATTAAGCGCTTTAAGATTTGGACTCTGGACTTATACATCATAGACATAGTGTAAAGACCAATATGTGATTCATGGTAAATTGATAACCAAACAAAATTATACCTGTGTATAAAGCTGGACAAAATCACTTGTCTTTGGGATCGAAAAGAGAACTTTAGTAGCCCTGTCATCAGGGGCAAGTGGATCTAGTCCATAAATTCTGAATATTGGCCTACATCCCCCTTGCCCATCAAAGTTTGGTACCTTCCTGATTATTATACAATTCAAATTCAGCATTTTGTCAACAGGAGGCCACGATTCTGGTGATATGTGCCTTTTTGACACATACTTCAAGTATCTCAGCTGAGAAGGCACTGGGTCAATTGGTGAGAATAGCTCAGCTAGCCCATTTGGTGCATGTCTGTAGACCATGTCCAAAGCCTTCCTCTCGTCAGTACACCTTTTGAGGTAAACCAGTAGAGCTGCCAATGCAAAAGCAAGGATCGGCCAGCCCCCATGTTCTGAATGGATAAGGAGAAAGTTGTCCTGGCTTAAAGAGAGCCAGCTTTCACTAGACCTCAGGAAATGGTGAATCATCTCCATGGTGAGCAAGGGGCATCCTTCATAGTTACGTGGGTAACCCATCACACTCATGTCATAGTAAGAGAAAATGCTGGCAATTTGGTTGTCCCTCTTGCTCCCCTCAAAGTTGAAAACCATGAACGAGTCGATGGAGTAGCGGCCAAGTAGCTGTTTTAAGATTCCCCCAATGTATGGCATCAGCTCATCTTCTTCAAATAAATCCGTGGAGAAGCAGTGGTCAAATACTGTCAAGTAAAGAAGCAATCAATAGTCAGCATCAGAAGCCGAGAACAAATATTATTTTTGTTATCAAAC
>JAZFNS010020000.1:7612424-7625743 GCA_037127165.1 Alloteropsis angusta | reverse complement strand
GTAGAAGGCTGTTTTTTTGCTGTTAGTGCACGTCTGTATATTCTTGGTATAGAATCTTTTTTTTTGTTTCACATTATCTTTGTAGAAGCTGGTAGTGAGAATGTATATCCTTTCCTTCCTCTGCTTGGTACGAGAAGCANAGCGTGATTTTGTTTTGCCTTTTGTAATCTATTGTATGTAATGACTTAAGGGGATTATGACACTTATTATATGTTTTGGCAATATAAATGTCTTTTTGAAGGGGCCAATTTCTAGCTCTACTAATAACTTAAGGGCGCAGGCCTTAGGTTATCCACTAAGGAGTGGGCACGTGTTGACATGCCAACGTAAGAATGTCAAAATTACAAGTCATCGGTTACGTAGGTAGCAAATCCATAACATTTTTCGTTAAATCCCCACATGTCAGCATGGGTAAAGGAACTAAACCACGGCACGTACAAATAGCACGAGCATTTTTGAGACGGGATAGTAAATTACATTCGTTTTCAGCGGTAGATCACGGGATTCAAGCCAACTATATACAGTATGGGATTCAACTTTTCAATGTCCATAAATATGGCGCCAGGCATTGGATTCCACAGNCGTAAAAGCGTTGGTAAGAAAAACCGTTGGATTTCCAGCCTCTGCAAAACAGACTTCACAACGATCACACCATGGTCATGAAGCCACGAGCTTTAAAAACTAACTTTGGCCGTACAATTTATTATGTACTGTACTATTGGGCACGCGACTTGCGTGCCTCCGTTCCACGCGTATAACTTTACGAGNCCAAGCAAAACATAATTACACAGGGCAAGAGCCAAGAATCATGTACAGGAATGCAGCAGTTCAAAAGACCTCTGGCAACCTAGCGTCAGCAAACCAATTTACAGGGGTTAGCTAGGGTGCAAGAGGGCCAAGAAGAACCTTGATTCTGCGAGCTCAGTTCCAAAAGATGACCTGCGCTGAGCCTCCACAAAATTGCTATCTTCGCAGCAGCACTTCGGTGCTCCAGATATGGCGGTTATGTCTTCCTAGATGCAGTCAGAGGAAAATCACTTCGCAAGGAGTATCAGAAAACACCTTCCACTTGCCTGATTTCATTACTTCGCAGACAGTTGTTGGGTGGTTGCTTGCTTGGCAAGTACTCTCTCGAATTCGGCACAGGCCTCGGGCGAGTCTTCTTCGCTGGGCGGTACCAGTTGCCAGAAGAGTGGCAAATACGCCTCCCATTCTCTCAAAATTGTGGCACCTTTCTCACTGCCCGTTTTTTCCTTTAAGATGCAAAAAGTTAGCAAAGTCAGGCAATGAGCAACATTTGATACACACCATCAAAAAATACACTTGTTTATCGTAAAGAAAAACAATTCACTTACAACATAAGCCTCAATCAAGCCCTTCAGCTGCATCTGCCCAGCTGGAGCATTCACTCTCTGCATCTTGACAATTTCCTTGTTAACCTGTTAAAACAGTTGCACGTTATAACCTTTAAGAACAAATAACTATTCGGTTATCACTACCGGTGCTTATGTCAAAAATTTTCATAGCAACCACACCACTTGGTGTTATACCAATGGCAAACATGAAGAAAGAAAGAAACATGTGACCAGAATTAAACAGCCCAAGCCCAATGATATGCTTCGCAGCAAGTAAATCAAAAGTTTAAAGCTTCCAAACCTTTGGTACAAGTGTATCGTCCTCATCCAGAATGTAGGCAAGGCCACCAGTCATTCCAGCTGCAACGTTCCTCCCAACCCTATAGATTAAGAAATATGCATGTGTAAGGAACTAAGGATTTATGGAAAAGGAAGCAATAGCCAAAAGAGAACTCTGTAGGTTGTACTTACTTGCCAAGTACAACTACACAGCCACCAGTCATGTACTCGCAGCAATGATCTCCAGTGCCCTCAACCACTGCTTGGCCCAGAGAGTTCCTGACTGCAAATCTTTCTCCTGTCTTGCCTCTCACAAACACTTGACCCCCTGTAGCTCCATACAAACAAGTGTTTCCAACTATTGCAGCATCCTCAGGAACAAATCCTGTTTTATCTACAGGAACCACCACCAGTTCTCCACCAGCCATACCCTGAAAAATATCAAAGAAGGTTACAAGTTTTCTACAGCAGGTCAGGCTGGATTAAAAAAAGTTTGAATATCTAGTACCTTTCCCACATAATCATTGGCCTCTCCAACGAGCCGGATGTTCATTCCAGGAGTCAGGAAACAACCAAAGGACTGTCCTGCACTTCCGTTGAACCTGAAATACAAAATTGATTTGAGTTCACACTTTTTCATAATTAACAAAAGAAGATTAAAACAAATGACAAATGAAATGTGTTGACATACGTGATGTTGAGCTGTCCCGCAAAGCCTGTGTCTCCATACTTCTTGGCAATCACACCCGCTACTCGGCCACACACAGCTCTATCAACATTATAAATTGGAAACGTCTTGGAAACCTCTTTCTCATTCTCTATTGCATCAGCTATCTGCAATTAAATAATATAAACAATGTTGCACCATTCAGATAAGACTTGGGTTTCCTAGAAACCATACATTGCACTTTAGACAAGTCTGTATACAGATCATAAATAAAATAGTTCTTGTTCGAGAAAAGAATGCTGAGTCAACTTGATGGAAATACTGGGAAATCAGCTCTATTTGACCAGGCATTTATTAAGTTGGTCCATGTAACTAATACAGCTTATCGAAAAATTACCTCAGGATCTGCAAGGATTGTCTCATCAAGAACAGGGCCATTAGTGTGGACGTCCTGCCTCCTAATCTTGGAGCTGCTCCATTCAGGCAATCCAACATACTGATGTACAAACCGTTGATTAATATAGTAAGCACATAGAAAAGATGCCAATACTTCAAGATTAAAATAATAACGGCTGTCAAACACATACAGATAAGAGGTATCCAAGGTCAATGTGCTGTGTTTTCACCAAAGAGACGTGCTTTTGTTTTAGCAAATCTGTTCGCCCGATGATATCATCCAGTTTCTCATAACCCAACTGAGCTAATGCGGCTCGTACCTAAACAAATTACAGAAGCTGTAATTATCCCTAAAACTAAATACTCACGCATTGCAAAAATCAATTAAAGGAAAAGATTAATACAAAACAGTATTGGTATTGAGAATCACGCTATACCTCCTCTGCAACAAAGAGGAAGTAGTTAACAAGATCACCAGGAACACCAGGAAACCTGGCACGGAGCTCTTCTCTCTGCAAGGGCATGAAAATGGATTGAGAGAGAGGTAGTCCAAGAAGAGGAAGGCAAAATAACTTGTGTGGTTACTACCTGACTAGCAACTCCAACTGGGCAATTATTTGTGTGGCAAATGCGTGCCATGACACATCCAGTAGCTATCATAGCTACAGAACCAAAACCATATTCATCAGCACCCATGGCAGCAGCCATAAGAACATCTTGGCCACTCCTGAATCCACCATCCACCCTAAGTACCACCCTCTCTCTCAATCCATTTTGTAGAAGTGTCTGGAGGAAGCTAGCTAGTATTAGAAACAGAAAATAATTTGATACAAAAAATTTATCATAACAAACAACTAAATGTAGGAAACCTGATTCGTTTCAGTAAGACCAAGTTCCCAAGGACCCCCAGCGTGTTTGATTGAGCTGATTGGGCTAGCTCCAGTACCACCATCATGACCTGATATCTGTGTAACAGAACAGTCGTTTAGATAAAAATAATAGCAAGTACAAAGTAAAGCTCTAATTCACCCAATTATACGCTTTGGGACAACTCATGTGCTATTAATTGAATAAGAACTCATGGTATGATTTGTCTCAAATGATGCAATAGTAAATCAAATTTGGAATCGAAACAAAGTGCGACTGTTTATTCATTGATCAAATCACTATGCTCACTCAGGATCTTCACATGGTGACATAGCTAGTATTTTGAGACAACAGGTTGGTCCTGCATTGCCGAGAACTTTATGAAGGTATAGTAAATAACTGTTGTCCTCCTAGAATATGGTCCAATTCATCGCATAATTTATATGGCTTTGCTAACGCTAGTACAACAACTGCACTACATAAAATAGGTATGTAATCTATACCTAATATTAAAGCACGTAAGGTTTCGTCCGTCACTTATGGTTTCGTCCGTTCACTTATCAAACTTGGGCGCCGACAGGTGGGTCTACTTTCTACGGTCCCACGCAATTANCGTATTCAGTTTCCACACAGCTGGCAAGTTAACTGGGCTTGGCTCNGTACACGGAGTCACGGAACCTAACAAAGGTCCCATCTTAACGGGCCTGCTGCGTGGCCTGATCTTACCTGAGCGTAGCAGCCAGCCCAAAAGGCCACTAACGATGTGCTATAGATGTATATTACATTATGTAAATGGATAAATTAAAGCACTAAAAATGTCTCAGTCACAAATACATATACTGCTAATACAAAGTGACATTTTGCTTCAAAAACAATGAGTTTTCTGTTTCTTTCATATGCCTCACGTGTGACCATCCACCGTAACAAGCCTCCACGGTAACGAGCGTAGTAAGAACTGATCAATCTGTTGTTGCTATTTTTTTTAACATCGTTAGAGAGTTGACGCTCACACATACGCTTATCTCTATAAATACACTCATGAAGATTCTATCCTATGAGCGAGTTCGAGAACTTAGAACAGTTGTTCTGGTATTAAGAGTGAAGAAGTCACCACAATTGCCTCGTTGCCCCTCGTTGCCAACGGGCACGTTGTCTACCAGTGCAAGAATAGTAAGGTTAAATCCCAGAATATACTCAGAAAAATAAGACACCTGTGCCAAGTCAAAGACTCGAATCTGATTGGCAGGTTCATCTCCAACTTAGATCAGATATATGAATCAGAGATAAGATCGCGTTTTATTCTAGATTGTACACTTGTATTATTTTTATCTATACATTTTTTGCCAAATCAAGAAAATAACGGTATAGTGAGTATTTGAGTAGAAAATATATATTAGGTCCAAATGATATGGACGTCTAACGAACATGTAGATATTATTTATGGAAGTATAGACCCCATACACTATATTATTTGTCTTTTAAGTTGTCTCATATTAATTGTACGGACCCTTAATCTCTGCCTATTTTCAAAGAGAGAATTGTTTTTTTACGTCGTGACATGTTGGTCCAACTTTTGTCAAACTCTGACCACGATTTCAGCCCCCGGCATTAGTTTTCGTATCAGATTATAATTTTAGCTAAACCATTAATTTTTTTTACCTAATCTATCAGTACCTATCTAATATATTATCTTCCTCCTTCGTCAAACCGGCTTCTTTGAATCGTCGTCCACCCTGCTTCTTCTGATCCGAACTGAGAAAAAAAATCCAAACTATCCTTCCTGTGAACCAAGGTGAAACATAGAAAAACAAGAGCCATCACATTTTTTAGCACCACAGCCTCCGGCTGCGCCTCTCCTCCCTTGGTCGATTATTTCTGCTCTTTTTTTATTTGGGCTAAAAATATTAATAGAAAGATTGCAACACTGGATCTTTCTTCAAAACATTGAAATACTGGATCTTGAGCTCCATTTCAAAATCACATGCGACTATAGGTTGCCTCTATATTTAGAGGCACATTTCACTTTATTTAAACAAACGTATTAGACGTCACATATTACAGTCTGTAACAAAATTTAATTTTGTGTTGTCCTTTTCCTTCATCTAATTCATCCCGTTGCAACGCACGGGCATATATGCTAGTACATTATAAAAGGAAGAAGCTCTATCATTGTGACAGCCAGATAGCTAATGCCAGACTGCCAGTAGCATGAAATAGAAAAAAAAAAGCAGCCTCATAAGGATCAACACAACATTAGAACCTTATTCATGCAACCTCATAAGTGCCCACACAACATTAGAACCTTATTGAAGTTTAGATATAATAACGATGTATATAGAAACCGGAGACAATTAATGTGAATTTCTTGCACAATCAACCACAGGTCAATGACTTATTTGAAAAGGAACTTAACTAACCTGAATTATGTCTGCATTTCCCTTCGAAACTCCGGAAGCCACAGTTCCAATCCCAGCTTCAGCTACGAGCTTTACGGACACCTTTGCTTTAGGGTTGATCTGTTCAGCCAGATATTTATTGCACCAACAAATACCAATACGAATCCAATGCTTGTGAGTCACCACAGAAAAGTGCATTTTGAAGTTTCTGAGATTCTATCAATGGTGGCAGAAGACAAACCTGATGGAGGTCATAAATTAACTGTGCAAGATCCTCGATGGAATAGATGTCATGGTGTGGAGGTGGGGATATAAGAGGAACTCCCGGTTTGGAATTCCTCAGACGAGCAATGTATGCGCTGACTTTTTTCCCAGGAAGTTGACCACCTTCACCAGGCTTCGCACCTTGCGCAATCTTTATTTCAATTTGTTTGGCATTTATCAAAAAAGTTGGTGTAACTCCAAAACGCCCAGATGCAACCTGTAGAAGGACATGACTAATGAAAACCAAGCCAAATATTTTAATTTACTAGGACGAACACATAATGCCCCTGTAATTAAGAGCAAACAAAGAAAAACTTAGGGAAACTCTGCATTACTAGGTTCAGCACAAATGAACTACACTATGGTAGTTCTTTCTTTCTGCGAGACACAGGATAGCTTATTTGTAACATAAAATTGCATACATGCTACCGCGAAGTACTGAAGTCTTGTGTTTCGAGAACTACCACTTAGTGCCTCACTAACATCTGCCCCAGGGAGTCCTGCATATCTCCAGAGTTCAGGCACATCTAGACAGATCTCCAGATGACCAGATCCCTGGAAACAGACACAACACAACAGCAGGAGCATTTTCCAGGTAGTTCACTAGCGAACTAGTAACTGTTTTTTTTTCCATTGCAGAAGATTTTTAAAGCCGATTCCCTTGATTTCAGGGCAAATGCACAGCAGTGCATAAGTTTTCCCAACACAGACATTGATATGGTAATAGTTGCATTAGTTACATATAGATACTATCCAAGGTAATGTGACAAAAATAAAGCAGACAGCACCAATAAAGTAAACTGGATAACATGGGAGAAATGAAAGGAACTCCACCTGCTTGATTGCACTTGTGGCGGTGTCACCATTCTGAAGACCTTTAAGGTGAGGAAGTGTTGGAGAATATCCATCTACCACATCTGTGAGAGGACTCCAACGGATTGGGTCCTGCAAAATAAAAAGTCCATAAGCGAGTCTATGTTGTAGCATCCAACGGATTGCTATGTTGTAAAGAAAAGTTATCAGACCCACCTCACCACCTTCTCCTGAGTTAGATTTCCCACCTATCCTATTCATTGCAATTGCAATAGCTTCATGTGTTTCTCTTGAAATGGCTCCTAGGGACATTCCACCTGTACAAAAACGTTCTACAATGGAGCTTGCAGGTTCGACTTTGCCAATAGGAATAGGTGCACGGTCACTCTTCAATTCAAGAAGATCTCGAAGAACCTACAGCATAAAACATATCATGAGCTTCGTGGTGATACCAAAAAATAATGGGTTGGCAACCTGAAGGATCACCACCTACATTGACAGGACGGCTTGCAAGGTGTTGTTGGTAGACGGAGTACGCATTATCACTCTTTTCACGAATTGCTTTGTGCAGCAGCTTTGACATCTCAGGATTATTTGCATGGTATTCCCCTATTCAGAAAAGACAAAACACCATAATCAGTGCTATGTTGTACTATTCGNATACTAAGCAAACACACTTCATGCATCAACTAGAAGAAGGTAATGTTTGAGGGAAAGACAGAAAATGACATTAAATGTAAACAAAAATGGATGTAGCTATGTAATCTACTCTAAGCATTTACTGGTAAGAACTTCGAAGTTAAATAGTATGTTCTAGATGACAGCTTAAAATTACATGCCACATNGAGTACATGACAGGTGATAAATCTCTAGGAAAGCTGAAAGAAACCTTAGTACAGCATATAATTCCACACCAAAACGTTTCAGATCATGGGATAACGACATTATGACCTTAATATATAACATTATAAGAAAATGCATCAAAACATAGATACTACCTCCAGGTCTGGATTGGATAAATCCAAAGTTCTCTAGTCTCTTTGCAGTATCTTCTGAGAACGCCTTCACCCAGAATGATAAGGTTTCCCTACCCAGCTTTACAAGGACGTAGCAGCGTTCGACAAATTAGTAAGTGAAATCACAAAAGAGATAAAGGAAAATTAACAACAGGAAGTAAAAAAAAAAGGTAGACTTCAAAACAGTATGCCGGTACAATAAAAGAGGAAGATCGGTGAAAATGTACATATCAGAATACTGTACAATTTTACAGCATTGAAAGTTCGATGCGGCATACTGAGAAATTCATATAGCTATGAAAGAGTTCAATTACCTCATTAAGCGTGAGCCCTCCAATTTTGGATACACTTCCACAGAAGGCAAGATCAACAACCTCTTGACCAAGACCATAGATTTCAAAGATCTGAGCTCCACAATAGCTATCCGAACAATGTATATGGGTCAAACAATTGCAGTAAGTAGACAATATTGGCAGTATAGCATTGTTTATTGGATGGCAAAAATAGACAAACCTTGAGAGCAGTGAGATACCCATTTTTGAAAGTATCTTGAGCAGGCCAGATTTTACTGCCTGGAAAGTGCATCGATTGCATGTTAACAAAAGTTCCATTAAAATAAATGAAATATGAATATCTTATTGTTTTAAATGTTGACTAGAACAGGAAAGATCCATAACTAATAAAAAAATGAGAGAATTCAACAAACAAGTCACAAGCTAGAAAGATCATACCTTGATAAAGTTTCTTTGAGCCTGCTCAATAGTCACCGTTGGCATCTTCCCGTTCCGCATCAAATTAACTGTTTTGTTGCTCAGCCTCCATTGCCGGCATGTTTCTAGTGCCAGATAAGGACATACAGCACTGATGCACAGTAGAAGAATGAATATTAGTACATTGAATAAGATACACAAATAAAATGGTTACTTCAGCACTGTATAATTCATAAGGCCCAAAAATCCTCAATTTGAAAACATGTTTGTTTGAAACAGAGTAGAATGCACATGTTTTTTTTATCAAAGTCCTCAATTAGTCATCAAATTTCCTCTACTACTAGAAGAAATTGATGTGTTTCTAAGAATATCGTTGGACAGACACAGCACGGACGCAAGTGCCCAACTAGTGCCTAGCAGGCAAGCACCTACAGAAACACGGCTAAATTGTGTTGTGAATTGTTTGTATTGAAGGGGTCATGATAATACCCTTCATAAGTTAATTCATGTTCAGAATGTGCACAACACATGCTTCTATGCACAAAATATAAGTATGTTGCTCCCTATATATTCCCAATCAATATCCACCTACTTGCATTGGTTGACATATTTAGCGGCACTCGTCATTTGAATCTCTTATTAATCTGTGTGCAAGATATAATAGGATTTACAACTATGTATTAGGGGAATACCTATTAATCTGTTATCGAAAAAAACTACGAAAGAAATATATTGTTAACAACAAACTCGTACCTGGCACCATATCCGATCAGACAAGCAAAGTGATGCGTGCTGAAACACTGGGCAGTATCAGCAACAATAGAAGCAGACATACGAAGGCCATTCTGAATCAAATGCTGGTGGATGGCACCAACAGCTAGAAGTATTGGTATGGCAGGACGAGTTGGTTCCTACATCCAACAATAGATTAGGACCTAGGTAGTGTTGGCAAGGACAAAGGCACAATCCACTCTCAACTGTCATTCGAATGACATTCTAGCAAATAAAATATTCAAAGAGGTGGCTGAATCTTTTTAATGGCACTTCCAAATTAGCAAAGGGACAAATCAGGTGTACAGGATGTTTGTCCCGTGTTGGTAATAAGAACAGTTGGCCTGATATGTGCCCGCTTGAAGTCAAAATATCCAAAAGCATTAATGATTGTAGGCATCCAATAGTGATGCACCTTCTTTATCCATATGCAGTGACTGTCGTATCAACACAGTTGTGATGTTATATTATACACTTTGTTTTAATGCAGTTTCTCTGGTTAACTATACAAAACTAACGAGCATCTGTGAATAGCAGGATTGCAGTTCTTGTTCCAAGTTTTATGTTGTTCTACTATGACAGTGCATAAATTAATCTGCCGCAATGCATATTAGACAAGTGAAAGAGAAAATAACATTAAACATACATGCAGTTAGATCTCAGGTACATTTTAAGAAAAAAATCTGAACAATTACTGCAAAAATATTTTGAATATGTAAAGACTGCAGAAGAAAATAAAGTCTTGATATCCTTTCTAGTACTGTGCCAACATGCTAAAAAGATCAGTACTCACAGGTGCTTCAGAACGATCAGAAAGCACAAGAAGTTGACAACCACTCCGCACAGCAGCATCGGCTTCTTCACAGAGAGCCTTAATTGTATTCTCAAGGGAACCATCTAGACCTTTACGAATATCAAAATACGTCGAGAGTACTTTGGGCTTCAGTTTTGGGTCCTTCAAAAGCGATTCTAGTTCACCTTCATTTAGAACAGGGCTTGATAGGGCAACCTGGAAAAGCCAACAGTGGTATTTTGATATTAAACAAAATATAATAATAAATGTAAAGTCATGTACTTGCTTTGAAACTAACTAAACTTACCTGATCAGCATTTTCAGGGCCAACCTCCAAGATGTTGCCTCTTTTACCAATATTGACTTCAAGAGACATGACTAAACCTTCTCTGAGTGGATCAATTGCAGGATTTGTAACCTACATATCAAAGAAAATTATGTCGAGTAGAAGCCAAAGCTCAGAGGGCATTGATCTTGGTAATAAGTTTTTTATAAATTAGATCAAGTTTGGCAAAATGCCACCATTGTAACTAATAAGTTAAAAGACCAGGTGTTACTTCAAGACACTTGATGGTTGATGAGATAATAGTAAATAAATCACTAACTTTTTGTGGAGTTTTTCATGTATCAATATTAAATTTCACAATGCAGCAGGGCCAAGCTTTAAATGAACTAGATTTTTTGTTGGTTTAGTGAAAAATGTAATTTCCCAACTACCAACCCTGCTACAGATGAAAAGGTTGCCAAGAAGTTGTGCAACCATTTAATAATTGTTACTGTCATACTGAAAATGGAAGTCTATTACTTTAGAGTGCCAGGATACGAGTTCCAACGAATATGCAGTCATTTTGGATTTGAAAGGCCTCAGCTAATCAATCACCATAAAATCTCTAAAGATTTACTAACCTGCGCAAATCTCTGCTTGAAATAATCATATAACAAGTGTGGCTTTTGTGACAACACAGCTAATGGAATATCGTCGCCCATACAAAATGTTGGTTCCTTCCCTTGTGAAGCCATAGATTCAATCACCATTTGCACGTCTTCACTCGAATAACCAAATGCCCTAGGGAAAAGACAATATGTATAAATTAAACATTCAGCCTGAGTAACCATCTAACCTTTCTAACCATTACAACCATTGATATTTGTCTGTTGTGCAACATCTGATCTAAAAGTAATAGAGCTGTCTAGGTACACAAGGCTAACATATTGAAAACTTGAAATCAACGAACTTCATGATAATATTTTACTGAACACGATGACAATCCCAATTCAAAAACACTATGCATCCTCTGAAATATCAAGAACATAAACCCAAAACCCGGACAAGTAAAAGAAAACAGTTTAAGAGGTGTTCAGAATCAACGGAACAAAGTTTGATTAATTCTTACTGTTGATGTCTCATAACCGTCTCATTCTCCATGATAGTTGAGGAGAGGAAGTTGACAGGCTTTATTGAACGTGTGCTTTCTTGCAACCAGGTTCCATAGGGATTTGCTGAAGCCACACTTTTCTTCACTTCTGTGTTTTCAAGCACCTGGGTGATTCAAGAAGTTTAAAACCTACATAGAAAATTCTGCGGCAGTCAAAGGCAAGAAAGGAAGAGATTCTTTGTTTCTATGCTAACCTGTCCGGTCTGTAGGTCAACAGTAATCATCATTCCAGGACCTAATCTTCCTTTCATTACTACCTTTGACTCATCCATTGGTATAACACCAACCTGTATGTATTCATTGTCAAAACTAGTCAACAGAGCAAACCTAATACGGAACTTTGGGATTTCACATATCACTTGAGATCAAAATTCAAATTATCAGCTATTAGCACACTTTCATGTCATAGTTTGCATATCAATTTCAACTGCTCAGGAGATGGTCAAAAGGTGTGAACCGCAAGACAGCTTATTTAATAAAACAAGAGGAAATTTTTGTAAACCATGTTACTGCATTACTCCCTACTACAACTGAAGAACGGTACATTTACCAACAAAATTATATATACAAGGGAGTGAGCAGAGGTTTAGTCTAAACAATTTTAATGCATTACAAATTAATAATCCCCACTCCATCTAAGTGGAAACGTCTAACCAGAATGACAGTAGATACATTGAACAAAACTCAACCAATGTTTTTTTTGGGAGATCTTTCAAGTTTGACCAGGCACACATCACATTATATTAAAAGGGGAAATAAATCACTAACTTCATAGTTTTCACCTAGTTACCTAGCCTAGCTGCCGGACCTACACTTTAGCAGATGGACACAGTACTTACTGAAGGTTACAAGCTTGTGACATCCGGACTCTGTGCTTTGGTATAGAAGGGTGTCAATATATCTGTAATGAATTACTGGCGGACAAACCAAACGCTCCAACTCATGGATTTCAAAAATGGGTATTTCATTCCATAAGAGATAACAATTCTCTCTGATAACATTATTGTTGACCATATAATTTTGTACCGGATAAAGAAAAAGCTGGAACCTACCTCAGATGCAACATAGACAAAATCATCTGATGTTCTCCAATAGCGTGCCGGACGGAGCCCATTTCTATCAAGAGTTGCTCCAACTGTCCTTCCATCACTGAACATTAAAAAAACTATAAGCACAACTAGTCTGTTGTTGGTCTATTCAGTTGGAAAGGTGGCACTGCTGTAGTCTATAGACTTCTTATTCTAAAGAGTTTTCAGACCAGTACAATGATGCCTTTCATGCATTTGACTGTTACGATTGTTATCTATTATTACTTATTGTCCACTTTGGGGGAGGGGGTGGGGTGCTACACTTTCCTGGCATGCCTTAGAAGGTTTCAACAACAGCTACATGAAAAATACCTTCTAAAAGAATATTACTATTATTTATCCAAAAAAAAGGAGATGCTACTCAACGCAACCTGTAACTGCAACACATAACCATCTTTATTCTGGTATATCTCCACAATTGAATACCCATTTATTCTATATTTCATTCCCTGCTTTTAGTTGCGCGGG
>JAZFNS010020000.1:6904448-6915772 GCA_037127165.1 Alloteropsis angusta | reverse complement strand
GAACAAATTTATTATGAAAATATATGTTACCAAAAATCTAATGATACTTATTTGGTATGATAAATATTTGTACTTTAGTGTGAAAAATTGGTCAAACTTGAGATGGTCCGACTTTCCAAGAATCTTGGAATGACTTACAATTTGGAACGGATGGATTAAGTACAATACCACATGTTTCATTAAATTCACTATAAAATATATTTTGATGGTGTATATGTCAAGTAGTATAATGTTGCTATACGTTCCTATAAAATCAGTCGAAGTTAAGTAAGAACCTAATACGGCTGAAGCTACCTATCGAAAACACCGCCTCAAAGGCTCCGGCGGCGAACCTCATGACCGGAACACCTTCTGCTCCGCCTCCCCTCCGCCATGCACGGCAGCCGAACTCCTTGGCGACCATGCATGGTGCCGTATCCTTAGCCCGTGTAGTTCTTCCCTTCCATGCGTCGTCATCGCCCATCTCGGCGGGCGACTCCCAAAAATCCATAACAAAGGGCAATTTTGCTATAAAGACAACACAAGAGAAAACAAACCAGAGAAGCAGGGTAATTATGCTAGAGAATGGACCCTATGAATACTGTGGACAGAAATTGTCCACTGGACTGGATTAACGATGTGAGCATACAGCTATGCAAAGTGCACACGCAAAATGAAAGATCTCTGATTCAAGATGGATCCTCTGACGACGCCGATGAGCAAGGCGAAAAGCCTAGGCGGTGATGTGGCCGCTCCTGAGGGCGCGTGCGACGTCCTCGGCGATGGCGAGGAAGGAGGAGACCCAGCCGTCGACCATCGCCCACACCATCTCCGCCAGGGACACCTCCATCCTCCATGGCACCATCAACAACAACAACCAGGCAACCAGCTCGCGCAACGGCAGCTCCTCTCCCTGCAAATCAACAAAACATGAGGCAACAACATCATATTGATGCAAATAAAGCGATAGACTGATTTGCAAAGTTTGATCAAAAGCAGCGAACCTTTCTGTTGGCCCCTTGATATGCCCGAAACTTTCTTGGTAGAGACTTTGCCGTCCTCCTGGAGTAAGCCGGTCTGCCAAGACTGCAAGCGAAAGAGCTTTGGGGCAAGTAGGCAGGGGATGAAGACAGTGACATGCTAGGAATCTGGATATCTCCGCTTTCACTTTCAAATCAGTGGCATAAATATCTCTCCGCTTCGGCCTCTGGATATCTCCCAGCTGGCTTTTAGCAATCAATAATTTCGAGTATTTTGTATCCTTTTAGAACTGTTTTAGTTGTCTGGCAAAATAACAAGTTTAAACTTTTATTTACAGAAACACGGAGTACATCAATAAGAGGTACTATATATAAACACAAACAATCGCCAAGCCAACAGAGATGTGGAGACCACCACTAACTCAATAATAGGGACTAAGCTTACAGAAAAGGAGCCCTGTGACCCAGGCGAATAGGCATAGGCATAGTGCACCCTGTGATCAAGACGAATTGGTAGCGCAAGAACCGTACCCTCCTTTTCAATGTGTGACGTTCAGAAAGAACCAAATATAATAATAAGCTTGTTCTAGTAGAGCAAATTTATTCGATTCTTGACCATGAAAATAAAAATCACTGCAATACAAAATACTATGGATCAGCTACATCCGATTCATTCAAAGCGTCACGGACTTGAATTACAAAGAAAACATCATACAACAACACTTGGAGTCAGCAGAAATATCCTAGCAGGACCATGGTCAAAGTAGACACCAGCAACTTCCAGATAGTTTGCCTTAGCCGAATGACTTATAATAGGGTCTTGATCAGCTAGTTGCACCTGCACCATAGATCATGGAGGATGCGTCAAAATGTTAATAACATCACCATGGTATCAAACAAATAGTTGAAATTGAAGTGTATAACCCCACCTTGTTCTCGACATTCAGTACAACCGCACCACATTAAGCATTATCTCAGCAAAAAATTACTATGGGAGCTACATAAATATCCAACAATTCCATCCCGTTAAAAAGGTATATTCCACATCTATTAACAGATACAGAAAAAAGAATTATTAACTATTATGCCCACTGCAACCGTTTTGTTGCTTCATTAAAAGGAGAACATCCATTCCTTTGCTCTGCTACATCAACACAGAAGATAGAAGAACAAAAAGAACATTATACAGAGGGAGGGGGAGAGAGCTGAACCATGTTTCATTATATTGCAATGTAAAACAGAATACATGTATTGAAATTGAACTATAGATCATTGTTGAGATGAACTTTTCTAAACGACTCCAACTTTCTATTTGATAACAAAACTGAACCGACAAAATTTTCTCAACTCTTCCTCTTGGCAGTTTACAAGCCACCATGTATTTGTTTTGGTGTGATGGTGTCAGAAGGATGTTCTGTGTACAGCTGTTAATGGTTCCCCGCGTCACCTCTGGTGTCTGGGCATAACTTTTTTAGGCACAGAATTCAAAACTCAATCCAGGTCAGGCTTGGCTCTTTATTCTTTTTTGTTTGCAAAAAGAATTCAATCCCGACAGAGTTCCGCCATTTCTAACTACCTGGAAGCTGAAAATCCTTGGGAACAGTTATGCCCAAATGTACATGGACAAGGTTGTTTGCATGGATTACTTCCTTCAGCTACAGCAAAGGTCCATGCCCAGCAGGGTAATGACTAGGATGAACACCCCGTTTTGGCCTTTCATTACCATATCGTCTCATTTCAACTGGACCCCAGCCAAGAATTCCAGCAGAACTACTAGATTCCTGCAATCTATTTCCATTTGTCATCATTGGAGGAGGTTGATACAGAGCCTGAGTATCAAATTGGTTATCTGGTTCAGCTCTCCGCCGGCGCTTCCAGGCTTCAGAACTTCCAGAGCTCTCATTATTATGGAAAGATTCAGAAGTGTACTGAACAGACCGAGTTGGCCTTTGGTTTCTCGAAGGATGAGGCTGACTTGTGTTACCTCCCTTATTGGGAGGAACGGATGCAAAATTGCCACCATGGGATGGGCCAACTCCACCTTCCAGGTCTTGACTAAGTTTCAAATAGAGATCATGCAACTGGTCCCCGGACATATTTGAAAAGGTTGCAACATAATTCCATAATCTCATGGTCATGCCTGCACGCAAGACAATAATTTAGACAGAATTTATCCAGGGATCAAACCATATGCCTTTCAAAATTTCGCGCCCAAGGTCCCAAGAATGATTTTGGGCAATGGAACAGATAAACTTACGGGAGGAGCGACTAGACTTACGGGATTGCCTATAAGACTCACTGTGTTGCCGGACAACCTCCCCAATTTTGTCCCCAATTATCTGGAGGTACTTGCGAATTCTCGAAAGAACCTAAACACAGTAAATTAAAGGTAAGATGGTGGAAATTTAAGAATATATTGTCAACAGAAAAAAGTAAATACCTTTTCCTTCGGGAGGTTAACGCTTGTATTCTGTAGCCTATCCAGGCGCTTCAAAGTTTCCTGCTCCTCATCTAAAACTTCTGAGCACCATTCAAGCCACTTTTCCTCCTTGTCCAGACGATACTTGGTCTCCGCCTCAGATTCAGAAATTTCACCTTCTTCTCTTGCTTCAGCTTCCACTACCTTGCGTCTCTGAATGTCATCTTTTTTATTTTCGTCTTTTTCTTGTGCATCCTTTTGCCGGCCTCTCATTGATCGAGTTCCACTATTGCTGTCATTATTGACCGTCTGGCGGGCACCTCCTTTGGCTTTTGAGCTCTTACCACTAAACTTAGCATATTCCTTCAATAGTACAACTTGTTGTCAAAAGAATAGAATAAAAAAAAGTGAAGCATGTAGAATATACAATTCTCGTAGTAAAAAAAAAGCATGAAATTCAAGATGAAACATCAGTTTATACTCTTTTGATAAATAAATCTCAAACAAGCCTCCAAGCAAACAAATAAACAAACTGTTGGATAGTATTTTCTTGATAGCCATATCGGCATATCCGCTACAATGTTCCAAATGCAAATAATATAGATACAAGCTCATATCGTTACATTCTCAAGGTTAACACATAAATGCCACTCCACTTGATCCAGTCCTATGAGGCATTTAGGATTTGTATTTCAACATGAGTCAATGTTACCTGAGAAACTGTAAGATCCAAAGGAATATATGATACAAAAAGGCGTGCAAGGGTACCTTTTGCAGGAGAGCACTAGCACGATTATCCAAGTTTGGAGCACGTGGTAAAAATGTCTCTCTTTCACCAAGGGTTGCTGGTGCAATTTTTGTTGTCAGGCCAAGCTTTGGATCCAACCGTATCTTCTCCCAATTCCCGTAGCCATACCAATGAATTCCAACCATCAATCTAGCATCATCAGCTAATACAATACAAGAAACAGACTATTAGAGCCTGCATTGTTTGTTTATTTTAGTTTCTAAACAACTAAGGTTGAAATGCAATTACTTTCAGTCCATCCACAGCTTGATGACCACTGAGGCTTTTTGTAAGGTAACTGGACCCGATATTGCTTGATTGGATCTTTGTAACGTGCAATTCGCTTTGCCAAGAACTGAAGCTCTTCAACACGAGCCATCAATTCGTAGGGTTTAACTGCTACACCGAAAAAATCCAAAACTGTGCCCTATATTGGAGGTGCAAATAGAATTTAAAAAGGGTGAAGAAGTCACAAAACACCCTTTATACAGCAAAAAGAAGACAGTTCATACCTTGGTATCTGCATTCTCTTTAACTGCTTCCTGGCAACCATCAATCAGCAAATCAAACAGCTCTATTTGCGCTTCATGTGGAGCCTTTGCTAGTACACCACCAACATCATCCACAATTAAGTCAATCTGGGTTGCATTCCCAAATTTCTTGACCTAAAAATTCACTTGTCAGGGTGAGAGCGCATCACATTTATGCTTCACAAACAATTCAATGCAATTCACATGTTTTAGATGAAACAAGTGCGACAAAGAGTTGAAATGAGACTAACTGCTCCCACAGAAAAACTGGTGTAAAAAAATCCCATGAAAAAACTTGCAAAATTCAATATAATATGGCTCGAGATTACATGCCAATAGATGTGGCTACTTTATAATTATCTGTTCTATTATAATATGTTTTAGCAGCACTTAGTCATCACAATGTAGAGAATGCAAATGTGAAGAAAAATGTGCCTTGCTGGTGGAACATTGCCACATCATTCATCAAAGTGAAGCACAATAATGCAGTAAAAGATTTCCTCAGGATAGCTCAAAATGCAAAGTATTACAATATCCCATTAACTCAAAGCAAAGGAGATGATACACAATGAAGTACTGATAGGATGCTTCAATGTACTTGCATAAATAACTAACAGTTAATTGCAAAAGGTAAATGTATAATTCAACAGTAGAAAATGCAGAAGAACCAAATAAATAGATACAAAATGCATATTACCGCTCGTATAAAACGGGAAGCGTCCTTCTTCGGTATGTTGCCAAAAGACCAATCCCGTACTTGAGCTACAGCTCCATCAACCAATGGTAACGAAACAACTGTTTCCACTGTTCTGCCAGAACGCCTCCTCGGCTTTTCTTGTGCCTCAACTGCTCGCCTTTTCCTGTTATTATTTTTATCGAGTTGGGGATCTTCAACATAGCTCTTTTTATTTCGTNGCAGCACGAGGCGCCAAAGTTTCCTGAAGAAAGTAAGTTATTACTCTCGGTCTTTCNTCTCTCTCTCTGATCAAATGTAAAGGAAGAAATGACTAAAGCTGGTTACATTAACTTGGCAAAGTCACTAGCCAATCACTACCTGCACAATATCTGCAGGATCGGGTTGTATTAGTCTACTCCAGAATGTGGCATCATCTTCACCACTGGAAAAGTTAGCAACCTACCCAGAATATATAAAAAAGTGTTAATACAGAAAAGTTCCTGCTCAGCATCAGTAACTTCAGTATAGCATAAATATGGCATGCCTTGAAAGCGCTAAGAAGCTCATTTCCTTCCTCCCCTTCAGCACCCTTTGTTTCAACTTTCTCAGCTCTCTCAAGAATTTCATCAATGTCCAAACTTTCAAGGTTCCTCTTGGTCTCTTCGTCAGTCTTGTCTTCTTTGAATAACTCCTCTGCCCCAAACCTCAATATAGCTGAAAGTTCATTCTGCCAAGTGATGTAGCTTACATCAGAATAGTACAACAAGCATAAAAGTAAAATAGAGTAGAACAAGAAAGTTCTAAACATATCTTTATTTTCCATCTTACAAGCATGTTATAATACACTTCAATTTTCATCATTTTAACAAGCCGTACGAAAAATTCTAAAATGCAGGAATTTCACAGGAACGGCATAATAAGTTTACACTGTAGTTCAATTCCTACATGAAACCTTAAAATTTCCAAGTATGATTGGACATAAAAGTCATAAATGAATCTTGCAAACCACCCAGTAGAAAATATCCCATGCCAAGCAGTAACCTCAAACAAGTAAACAAGACGGTTCACACCAAACCTACCTTGTCAAACATGGAGCCACCCTTTTTGGATTCTTTCTTCTCAAGCCTTCCTTCAGCGTTTAGTTTCTGAATAACCAAGTGATCAAGAACCTAAAACAAGAAAACAATAGGTAAAAGAACAGTTCAACCATCCAATTAAAAGAAAACATCGGCAAAGCAGTGTGCCAACCATCTTTTTCTTTGCGCGTTCCAATATATCCTCTTCAACGCTTTTGCATGTGACGAAACGGTAGATGTTAACAGTCTCTTGTTGGCCGATCCTATGTGCCCTACTCATTGCCTAGCAAGAAATGAACCATACAAAGGAACATAGGAAAGATAAGAAAATCTTTATAAATTATTAGACACTTCCAGAAGATGGAGAGGGAGGAGGACCTGGAGGTCATTTTGAGGATTCCAATCTGAATCAAAAATTATCACTGTATCTGCAGTTGCAAGATTAATACCAAGTCCTCCAGCTCGTGTGGATAAAAGAAAACAAAAGTCATCACTTCCAGGAGCATTGAAATGTTCCATGGCTTGATGACGAAGGTCTGCTCCTTTACTGCCATCAAGCCTCTGAAACTGGAATCCCCGAAGGGATAGGTATTCTGCAAGGATGTCCAACATCTTAACCATCTGCATCAAGAAGTAAAGCATATGAGATTCAGATGCATTAAATAATATTTTGCTTTCCAAATATTTGTTGTTAGCACAATAAGAAAACAGTTTTGGTAATGTTTAAGATTTCAGCAAGTGCCAACTAAGATTCAATTAAAAGAAATCTATCCAATCACAAAGAGGAACCAAATGAGCAATAGAAGCTAATTAGTACAATGAAATAACTTAGAATATATAAAAAAAATCATTGAGGTTGCTTCCTCAAAGACTAGGATTAGCTAACTAGAATATCAAAACAAATTCATTGAGGTTGCTTCCTCGAAGACTAGGATCGGCTGACTGTTCTGCAGATAAACCAATTTACATACAAACAGGCACCGTATTGCAGACAAATCACTAATCAATTTCATACACATCTTTTAGGCTTCTAGCCTGCTAGTATAAATTTTACCCTCAAGATCTTTCTAACTCTATTAAAAAATGTTGTTTGTTTAAGCATTTTGATTTGGTCAGCAAATGCTTGTCGTTTTGAACATTCTAGAAAACATTTTCCATCAAGTGTACAATCTATTTTGGACCAAGAAAGTAATTTGTTAAAATTAGTTCTATTTTAAGTTTTTCTTTAATATATCAAGATGTTGATCTTTTCTAGCAACCAACCAACACAAAGTACCAAAGGTGTCTTTTGTAGGTTGACGTGCAATTCATGCTCTTACATGTGCCCTACTGCCCTACTTCAATACAAGACAGGTGATTATGTAAAATGATTCTAGGCAGGCATATTCAAGTTTGACAAATTATAATTATGTAAAATTTGCATAATCCCAATGTGTCGCAATGAATCTTCGTTACAAACCTGTGAGAATATAAGCACACGATGGTTAGTCTCCCGAAGTCTCAACAATAGTTTGTCCAACAAAACAAGTTTCCCGCTGCTCATAACAATGCGTTCAACTTTATTTCGATCACCAATGCTATCTCCACCATAACCATGATCAGCACTTTCAAACAAGAATGGATGATTGCAGCATTTCTTTAATTCAACCACAATGTTCAAAAGTGAGACCTGTATGCCATGATCAAGTCAGTCAGATAAAATAAGAAGGCTAGACAAGGTGTTAGGTTCTTTTGCTTTGAAAAGTAAATCAGCATACTGCCTCAGTCCCAAAAAAGAATGCTATTCTAGGATTTTTCAGGCAGATTCAGAATGGATGAAAAAGACACAGGTGACCCTACTTAGCTGAGTTAGCATGCAGAGGATGAAGGGAGTATGTTTCCATTCAATCCCAGGATGGCATTCTTTTTGGGACCAATTTTGAATGCCAGTATGGAATTCTTCTTTGGGCGGAGTGAGTATGGCTTAACAACTAGTAGATCAGAACATGAAAAGGTTACAAACAGGGAGCTCCAGTTTGGCTCCCAACGGCCAAGCATTGCCTTTGCAGCCATGGCCATGCTGGGCCAGTTTGATAAGCATGAGATTGCTTGGGCTAGCAGCAGACAGTAACATTGTTTCAACCCAGATCATTCTGGCAACTCACCACAGAAATTAGCAAGATATGTCCTGGACTAGTATAATAACTACTTGCCATGTCTCCAACATAAAATGGTTCAAGTGGCTCAGTCATCAACTTGTACGTACTGAGACAACCAAATTAGATTCAATTCCAAGATACGAAGATAAAGAGTCACAGTTGCTAATGAAAAAGACAGTAAAAATACAAGAAGAACTAAAGTGCCAACTAATAAAATAACTAAAACCACAGAAATAAGATACGAGAACTTGATTAAAAGAAGATGATGGACAAGATGTAACAAAAACCTGATTCCCGCGGACTCCTTTATTTAGATTCTGAAAATTCCGCTCTAAAATCCACTTGTAGTACCTAGTAAACAAAAAAAAGATTAAACTTAAAGAAAAAATAAAATGCATTAACGACCTTAAGAGTACTCACTGTTTCTGAAGGGGTGACATCTCGACACGTAGAATCCGCTCAATTTTAGGAGGTAAAGACTTCTCAACATCTTTTATAACTCGCCTTAGAATATGAGGTCTCAATTCCTTGTGCAGATTTGCAAGCTACAAGAAACCAGGGCAGATAAAGTTATGGGGATTCAATCAATGAATAATCATAGTAAAAGATGTTTGTCCAGAGAAGATAAAACTATCATTTTAAAACTACCTCAGTTTCGTTGAAGGAACTCAAATTTTTGTACTTCTCAACAAAACTATCCTTGCTGTTGAACTTAGCTGGATCAAGGAAATGAAGTAATGCCCTACAAAAAACGACAGCTCAGCAACAACGAAATAAGACTGACAAAATTGAAACAGGCTAGATGTATCGACTACAAACAGATTGTTGTGTCAAGTTACATAAGAAGTGCAAATACCCGCATGAAATTTAACTATTACAGTTATGCATGAAAAGAAGACATACCAAAGCTCTTCCACACTGTTCTGCAAAGGTGTTCCAGTGATAAGCAGCTTATTCTTAGTGCTGAATTCCTGTAGAAGCGATATTAATTTGGTAGAACCTCCATCACGGTAACAGCTGTACAGAAGGCTTAAGAAATTGTATCATACCAAAAGGGTCGTATACAGTGATGCTTCACAATTTTTCAACCGGTGAGCTTCATCAACCATAAGATAGTTCCATTTGATCTTGGAAAGAACAGCTTTGTCCTTAAGAATCACCTCATATGTAGTTATCAACGTGTGGAATTTTACATGTCGTCCACCCTTCTTGTCTGAAAAAAATTCATACTGCTGGCACATCTGTGGCAAATAGATTGCGAGAGAGAAAAATCAGGACGTAACCACTAATGTGAATAAAACTAAGTTACAACGTGTCTTATAATTTTGTGTCTTCTGATCCATCAAGACAATGCATTCATATTAGATCCAACATCAAAATGCAACACAACACATGCAAATGGAATGACCGAATGCAACACATGCGAATAAGAGGGTTAAACAAAACACAATGCACTAGAGGTTTTGCGAAGGAATCCATGTTACGAAAAGGTTTCATCTCAACCACAGTGATGTTGGACTACAACCTCATTAAGATGAACATAGTAAAGAGTAACAATCCTATTTTGACAAAGACAGTAAAGATTTTAATGGCCATTTCCAAAGTGGAGAGGATGTTAGTGCATCATATTACTTGTCCCCTCTTGACCTAGGTTATTGTTGATCTCTCACAAAAATATAATCCAGGTATAATAATGAAGTATATACTATAGTACCAGTGTTTTTATATTCCTAACATGCATTTGTTTTATGCGCGGGGGTATTTTTACAATTCAAGACAAAAACGTAACAGTTGCAATTTTCAAGCTGGCATTTGAAGTTACTGGCCAGTTCAAACAATTCATACAGGAGGGCACTCTCACATACTTATGTTAGGAAATACTAGTACTAACAGTGACTAAGTAAATTTCCAGCAGTAACAATAATTGGTATTTTTCAAGTAAATATTGCATTTAACAAAAACAAGTTATAGGAGTTTTATTCTATACTTCGTGTCGCCAACATTTGATGGAGAACTAATGTTGCATGCAGCTAGATCACATAAAACAACAGATGGAGAACTAATTTAATATGTTCACCTCTCTGCTGGCACGGTTTCCAACATAAATCACAACATTCATGTTGGGCAGCCACTTCCGAAATTCCTTTGCCCAATTTGACAAAGTTGATAGTGGCACGACTACAAGAAACGGACCATTGATTTCTTGAGCATTCTGCAACATAAATGTCAGATGTTAGTAATCAATGAAAGGATCAAAATACCATTCCTCGCAAGGTAAGATCGAAGCAAATTTAAAACGGAAAAATTACATGAAGGAAGCCAAGCATGGAAACAGATTGGATAGTTTTTCCCAGACCCATTTCATCAGCAAGTATAACATTAGTGTCATTTCTCCACCTGTTTTACCAATCAAACAATCAGAAAAAGAAAGTATTCTGTTGTGCATATATGTATATTCATATTGATCTTACATACCCATTGACGAGAAAGTTTAGTCCTTCAAGCTGATAATCACGAAGTTTACCGCCTTTTAGCCATTCCGGTTGGTCATCAAGCCTCCTCAAACTAGCTGAAAAATGTAAGCATCAATTAGGTTAAAGTAAACAGCAGCGATCCACTGGAGCTAGAGCAAACACACTGTATCCCCTAAAGGCCACACACAAAGACAAGACAAAGTAAAATCCTTGCTCAAATCATGAACCTAAAAGCACAATATAGGTTCACAAGGGGTAGGCATCA
>JAZFNS010020000.1:5573946-5592323 GCA_037127165.1 Alloteropsis angusta | reverse complement strand
ACGCTTCCCAATGGCAACTTTCCCCCCTACTATTTTGGCAACTTGCCACATCTAAACACGGCCTAGAGCAAGTTGGCGGACAGCGACGGTGTGTTGCCTGGCAGGCTCCGCGGTTTTGAGCTTCGCACCGTGTTGCTCTCTCTCAACGCCGCTGCAGTGTTGGCTCCGCTTGGCCAATTGAGAGAGCTGAGAGAGAGAGAGAGAGGGAAAACCAGACACCAAACACAGACCGACCGCCCGCCCCAAGTTTGTGGGACGGCTGTATTGTAGCAAGTCAGTCGGCTGAGCCCTCCCTTCCTTATTCTAAGCAGGAAGGAAGGAGGTGAGGTTGCTGGGTTAACCACTCCACTAACACTAATCATCCTTTCCTAAACTAAGCAGCAACTGGGCTACCTAGTCTTTGGCGATACGACCGATGATGCTGAGCGCTAATTAATAAGCTGATGCTGATTTGACAAAGCTACCAAGTGGCTTTAATCTTTCAATGATCAAAACCAGGTGCCCCCGCGGCATGCCTGCCCAAGTTTCTGGAAAACCGGTATTGCTCTCACACTTTAGGGGTGTCTACTTCACCCTAGTTTGGAGAATTTGTATGCGTTGGGTTGCGTGCACAGAGAGAAAAAGTGTATTGGTAAACGCATAGTATGCAAACTTTTGGTGAATATGTGTAAACTAAATAGGGCCTTAATTTGCCGCTAATCACATGTACCGCCGACCTCAACGCTGTGCGCACCAGGGTAGACACACCCTGTAAGCAGTTTTGACCCATCAAGCGGTTTTGAAAACTGTAAGCGGTTTTGCCTAGCAAAATAGTAATGNAAGAAGTGATGAGTACTTGGGCATGAATTTGAAAACCTCCTATTTGCCAATAGAAGTGTTGGCCTCCTTCTACACTTGATATATCAAACAATTTTGTCTCCGTAGACTTCCCAAGCAGTTTTCTCGGTCACTCTGGGCGTGAGGTGGTAGCGGCCATGCCTCCCCACTCCGTCGCTGCCTTCTCTGTAACCAGTCGTCGTGGTTGTTTCACCGCCATCAGAGGTTGCCACTTCTGGGTTGTTTTTCTAGAAAGTCACCAATTGTCACTCTAGGTCGTCTTCGCCGTTGTTCCAGGTGCCTGCATGAGCTCTTCAATGTCCAGCTGGTCTGCCTAATGTTATCTTGTGTGGATTATCTGCTTCATCCGCTTGTGAAGGGCATGGTGTGAAGGTTCTGATGCCTTTTAGCGAAAGCTTTGCCGGCTTCGCCTGGTGCTGCAGCGGCCATGCATGTGGGCGTAGCTTACCTGTTAAGGTTGTTGCCTAGGTCACTAGTCTAGGCTTTCAGCTTCGCCGAGTGAAAACTCAGTTCGTAGAGCCTTGTCGCCGTTCCCTTTTTAAAGGTGTTGTCTTGTGTTCCTTATACGCCTTCCTCGTCTCCTGCAATGTTCTAGTTTCTGCTAGTTCTTAGACAGGCGAGTACGAAGTCCTTGCTCTTCCCTTTGCATGTTCTCCCTTTCAGGGTCCTTTGGTTGTCTAGTTAGGTGTGGGGGTTTGAGCGGGTCTCTTCTTTCTCTTGCTGCTAGGGTCATTTTGACGTGCTCGTCGGTCGGTTTTCTTCTTCTTTTCCAATAAAGAGGTGTGTGTGAAGTCGTGGTTCTTCCTATCTGTAGTAGTTGTCCTTTCTTGTGTTGTTGTCGTGTTTTCTTTTGTGTGTGTTGTTCGTGTTTGTAATTCTCCTTTTTTTAATGAAATACGTGCTAAGCACGTTCTTAAAAAAAAAACAGCCATACATCACCAGTGCTCAATTTATGCAGGTGACGTGCGTTGTTGATTGCTCCAACAAAGCAGGACCTGATCGCCACTCGGGAGATCTTGAACTTCTTTGGAACCATCTCACGGCTTCGGCTAGCTTTCTCTGAAGAAGATATCGGCATGGCCAATCGCCATTTCCTAGCTCAAATCTGCGATTTCCGAATTACATGCCTGGGGCTGCCTTTGACAATTGGTCGCCTGAGAGGGAAGTACACCTGCAGCCGTCGGTGGACAAGATCGCAACAGCATGCCAACTTGGAGAGCACCATCGATGAACAAGGCAGGAAGGCTGACCACTGTGAAGGTCATGACGTCCAAATGCATCCACACCATGCTCTCCTTGAAAGTGCTGGCCTGGGTATTCCAAGAGATGGACAAGTCTCTTGACAGGGAAAGAACGTCACCAAGAAAGGGCACTGCTTGGTGGCATGGCCGGTGGTATGCAGACCACCGGAGCTTAGCTTGGCGGTCTCCGCATTCACCTTGAGATTATACAAGCAATGGATCCAGGACATTACCGGCCAACTAATAGCAGATTCTATACGGGAATACCTGCAACTTTGGCATGTGATTGAATATGCGCCAAGGACTGATCCGAATCCAGACCAAGGGGATTGACAGAAAAATATTCATGCTCATCACATGGAAGATTTGTATGCTGTGCAACTGCAAGGTTTTCAACACATCTACAGGGATCACGGTGCAACTCGCAGTGGATGCATCCTAGAGGAGAGGGCAACCTTTGGATCAAAGCCGAAGCAGAGGCGGACTGCATGGATGGTACCTTTCCCCTGTTTACAGCTAGGTTGTTATTGTTTCACAGTGTAGTCTCCCAAGCAATGTAAAACCATGTGTATGTGCCCAGGATGGCCAGCGTTGTATGAGCAAAATGAGTTTTCTACAAAGATACATATTCTCGAAAAAAAGGGCCTTCCAAAACTGAAGTAATGAACTGATATAAGCAGCAAATATTTATACTTCTGTAAAATACTATTTACAACAGTGTTCTTTATCAAAAGTTCAGTTTGTTTTCTTTTTTTCTTTTCTTTTTTTTTTGATGCTTTCTATGGAGAAAAGAAAAGGTAAGCTAAGCTAAAAGAATCAGATATACTTTGGCCTATTTATTGCCTCAACTATGGTCAAATTCTTCACCATAGCAAATTGAATTATGTACCCAACCCAGCCACCGACGTCTCCTCTGATTATCAACGTCAAGCATTCCAGTGATCAGAACCAGTTCGAGCCTTCGAGGCTTCTCCCATGGCCGCCATCTCACTGGTCTCACCTCTTGTACAGGCAGATGCGTTGCTGTCGGCTATTTGATCTGCTCTAGCCATCAGCCATCTCCTGCCGCGTCAAAAAATTTACAGAATTGTCACCAAGATGAAAAGTTTACTGCCTAGTAGCAAAGCATGCCTCCATTAGCGACCCAGTTTGCAAAGCGGTCAGAGTAGTCCCGAACATCCGAGAGCTGGCTGCTCGAGCGAGACAGATCTGTATCATCCCTTCCCTAAAAAGTTGAAAAGGTTCACAGCATGAAATCCAGATATAACGCAACTCAGTGCAACTGTAAGTTCAGTTGATTATAATTCTCGTTGCCACATTCAAATAGATAGCTTGAGGAAAGGTATAGTAACGAGTCTGACCTCCTCAATGTGTCCTTGTTCACTGTATGATGTAGATGATTCAACACTGATCTCATCCATGGGCGAATTGATCAGTGACGATCTGCAAATCAAAATTTGAAACACCTTAATGGCGCAAAGAGAGTAGCAGGATACGCAGACTAGGCGGCATATGTTACCTCTCAAAAACTTCCTCATCGCAGGAATTCCCTGAAGATGACAACAAATCAAGGTCAAGGAAATTCGAAGAATGCAACTCAGGGTAACCTAATCTTTTCAAATAACTCTGCCGCTCCTCTGACATGGAGTGCCTTCCAGGCACTGTGCCATAGTTCATACTGAATATATATATAAAAAAACACAGTTAGTTCATATTACTTTCATGATTTGTGGAATGGACAAGTTTTGCAGTAGCCTCCAATTTTTGTAAAGATTAACGCACCTGGAGCATGGATTAGGTTCACATATGGAGATCTCTGGTGCCGAATCAGAAGGCTCTCTAATATCATCCAGCTGTTGCATCGGGAGCAATGCTGTGTTGTTTCCTCCATTGTTGCAGTTAGATACAGGTAAGCTGTTCTCTAACAGAATATTACCATCTGATAGCGACCTCTTTATGAATGATCTGATGTAATGAGATGAGGATTGCTAAATTAGAACAGTCTGACGAACCAATAGAAGACTAGTACAATTGACAGAACTACCAGCCCAGTTTAGTCTACTGAAATATCTAGTTTTTGCTGCTCTAAGTTCTTGTTCCCTACATTTTGCAATTTCAAACAATGCCCATTGGTTTCCTATTAATACATCAGTTGCACAGCAAGAGAAACGGACTTGTGGTAAGTGGTAAACCATCATATTAAAATATAAAATGCATGAACAAAAGCAAAAGTATAAGATATAGCAATTTCAAAAAGTATTGGAAGCTTATCATCTGCACCTTCCAATCTCTTCTTTTAAAGTTCCTTGCCTCCCAATGTTGTAGTGCTGATCTGAGTCCAGCTTCCACAATGCAGGTTTCCCTTGTTGAGGTTGGAAATGACCTAAAAACCTGCATTTTTTAAGACAGGTTAACCATTTTGTGGAAAACATGCAAAACACATCAATGTGAATGCTTTCCATTAGTACCATCATTCCTACAGAATATTACTTGCAAATACAATGAAAAGCTTACACGTTTATAGCATCCTGCTTCTCATGATCAGTGTAGGCGTTATTGTAGTAGCGTTGAAGGGTTCGAAGGAACTCCTGAGATTGGGTTGCTGCCTTCCATTGGCCTCTTTGCTCACAGAAAATCTGTGGCAAATATAAGTAACATGGAAATTTAGATTGATATAATTCAAAAAGGCAATTTGGATCGGTGAGGAATATTTTTGTAACAAGTTGACTATTCATGTCTGGATACAAGTATACAACAGATCGCTTTGGAAGAAACAATTGTACATGTATTTCAGAGCATTTTACACATTTCAAAGTGTTCGGATGCCATAAATTTAAGGTGTTTACAGTTAAAAAAGAAATAAGCACAACAGTATGAGTTATACTCTTCAGTAAATCTACGAACGTTTCCAGGCTAATATAACTTGAGATATACCTTATTGTGAGCGGCGGAACCTCCATATTGAATAGCTAATATATCACCCATGCGTTCATAGAAATCCATCAGATCATCAGCCAGAGGAGCATGCAATTCAATTTTAGGTGCTTCAGTAAACCCCAGTGCATGAAGTTGACGCCCTAGAGCAGCTAAACCATATGCAAATTGTGCAACATTCGTGCGGTCCAAGCAGTCTATGCAGTTTGTCCTGAGGACACCCTTCTGTAACAAAAGAGGTACCAACTTAGCCACACATTCGCTTTGATCGCTGCTACTTTTGTCATCGCGTGGTCTGGCAACAATTCTTTCACCGCTGTAATAAATGGATAAAAGGTATTAGGACTGCAGAATGACCACTTACGGATAGATAAAGATATGCGATCTCTAATATATGAGTTTGACATAAAGACTTGCAAAAAATATTTGTAAAAATCAATATTGGTGAAGGTGCGTGTTGTTTAAGGACGTTGGTGAACTGTAACTTCCTACGATTTGTCAGCTACATCTTATGGTTTCTAAGAAAAGTTTCTCTTAGTAAACTTCAGGTTATTCCTAAGTAGACCAGAAGCTACCTTGAGGCATCCTCAGATTTGGCAGATGTACTTATTTCGCAGTGGAGGAATTCAGTTAGATCCAACACATCTGATGCCACCTTGTTCAACAGTGCAAGCACATTGGTGCCTTTCCTGAAAGTAGCATGTAGTAGTTCGCATTAAGGTACTTACAAGATAATCAATTTACATAGCAGGACCAATCTTACAAAAGATTCATTTGGAACACAGTACATTACCTTCGAGAAAGCTTACTCAGATCCATGTGTAAAAATTTTAAACGCTTCTCCTCAGTTAGCCCCTTGTTAATGTAATGGATAGCCTTTGCAAATTCTGCACGGAGCAAAGATTCACGAGGCTTCTTCTCGCGGGTCTGCTAAAAGACAATTAAGTGATCCAAAGGGAACATTCAGATTTATAACAGAGCAAAAGGCTATCAAGTTGGCGAATAAACCCTTCGATATAAAAGTCGGTGACAATAAAAGACAAGACACGTCATTCATGGCAAATTATGAACAACATTGATGCTGCACTCGCCTTTATTAAGTTCAAGATGATTATTGGATTCCCATATCTAAGTGCAAGGTTCTCAAAATGAAGGCGAGTCGCCTTGTAGTCCACATCAGGTTTTACTGCACCAGAAAGGCAATTGGAATATCAGGTGAGAAAAGTCAAGATGCAAACTCGTCACTAATTTAACAGAAGAACTTACATATGATATCTGGTCTAATATTAAGTCTTGAAGTTTCCTGAAACCAGACAAGAGGTATAGATCCCCTATGTTGTACAACAGAAGTAATCTGACTTGGGATTCCATTGGATGTGTCTTCAAAAACAATCTGTTCAGTCTCAACATCATTGGCGACCCTGCCCTTTTCATTAACACCTCGTTTCAAGAATCTAAAATTCAAAATGAAAGAAGTTATATGGAAAATGGTTAATAAATTACTGCTGAGATGAAAGGAATGTGGAATTGGTTATATAAGAATGTAATTGCTATCTATATTAAACTATAAATCTAAAGACTTAGTAGTTGTAACACAAACCTTGTTCCAGCAAAATGGCGTGAGCGCCTAGCTATAAGTGTCAACCAAAAATTCTTTCCAGATACAGAGAGCTTCGACTGTCAAACCAAAAAAAGTGTTTTAGCATGCTTTCATATGGCACTTGATTTCTCATTTATAATGCCAATTTTATGATATATTTCTGTGGTCCCTGAACTAGGATCAAGAGACAGTTCCCAGCACTTTCTTGCTAAGGGAAGTCAAAACAAATAAAATAAAGCAATGGAATGGAATTTCATAGCTAAACATTAGGGGGAAACAATTAAATTGTCCAGACTATATGATGTCACTCTGTATCAGCAACATACAAAAGATGAATTAGAAGAATTGAACAAAAACAATAACAGGCTGCTGAGACTTACGAGCAAATGTGAAAGCCTCAAGCAGCTCAAACTGAAAAAATGTCAGCAGGTTATGCAAAGCCAGGCCTTTGCAAACCCTTTATTTCAAGCTTTCACTATCAGGTCATGAGACATGGAGTGAAACGCGTAAGTTAGTTGGGTAGCATTGAGTTAGCAGCAGCCCTACTTGTGGTCTTCGGTGATGAATAGACAGTACTGGCGATACGCATAAGCTCATTAATCAGAATTTTAAAGGAGGGATTACTTAAGACACAAGCAAAAGAACTTTCAACTTAGTTGTCCCCAAAAAGAAAATACCTGTTTAAAAAATCCATGAACTAAAGCAACAGTCCAACTGGTATTCTTGAGATGATTCCGAATCGCCCGTGTCAGAAATTCATTCCACACAAACATTGTTTCATAAACAACCTGTCCAGTATTCTTCTCAGTTATGTTCTTCTGAAGGCTGCGCATGATGTTGTAAGAGTAGCTGAAGAAGAAATCCTTTGAAAGATCAACCGAGCAAAGTAGGCGCTTATATCTACAGAAAATGAGAGATAAGGACATAAACCTCTCCAGACAAGTATATTGAAAAATGAATATTATAAAAAGAATACTATTGGGGACAGAAAATTTCGAACTTCTCTATATACCTCCAACCACATGAACACCGTACACAAGGCTCAGAACTGCAAGAATTACCATTATGTATACTAGCTACATGAGTTGCATGTATATTCTTTCTCAACAAACAAATTTATACACACAGGAGAGATGTAAACAAACATTACTCTATCGATGTACAGTTGAACAAAACTATGCAAATGAATTTCCCATGATCTACTGGAACATGAATTAACGTGCAAATAAGGGGGAAGATACATCGACACCAAAATTGCGTCTTTAAACAACATAGCAACCAAATGAACTCAAAATTCAAATACGTGGAAAAAAATGGTGAACAATGAGATAAACAAATAGAAAAATTAGGAAATGCATGCTAGAAAGCAAGCTGGCATTTTTTATACTGTTACGAACCCCTGATGGAATTACAACAGGCAATACACGATATTTACATGTTGAAAAAAATAAAAGACCTGTTCTCATCCCTAGAGTAAGCCACGTTGGGCCAGACTATAACACTTGGAATCGCGATCATTTCACTCTTGCTAATAGAATAGATCTCATGGCCACATATTGTGCCAACTTTCCTTCTCCTGGTTATTACCACCATGTAATAAGGGCCAAGAAACTTTACAAAACCTGAATAAACAAAGAAGTAATTGTTATAATTTGAAGAGAAAAGATAGAGAGTTGTGATTGTTATGTTCAGGGAGAATCAGCTTAGGTTGCATTACCAACTATCCCATAGCATTTTGTGACAAATTTCAGTCCACCAGTTAACCTATTCCCCTCATGAATCCGCCAAAGCAGTTCTTGGCATTCATTCTCCGTGTAACTAGTTGGATCCTCCTCAACACCCAGCTCAGTACACTCCAACTCCGACCGATCAATCTTTAGCACCCTCCAGTTAGTCCTGCTCTTGTCTCTTCCAACAAGATAAAATTTCTACACCAAAAAGATGCATACAGACTGAGACAAACAACAACTGAACACTAGATAAAATGCATATTAGTTTCAACATCAAAATCACCTCCAGTAAATCAATGGAACAGTACAAAAGGGACATGTATTGAACAACACCTATTGTCTACTTTACCAATATCCACATCTTCATGTCTAAACCATAGAGCTAACTATCCTTGAAACTTAGAAAAAACTTGTGCACAGAGCCATAGACAATCGAAGCTTGTATTTTGGCATTGGCAGAACAGAGTCAAAGCAGAAGGATGTTACAGATTAGAAGCCAAACTACATGATAGTAAAACTGAATCATGATTCCAGCAAACTGTCTAACATTTCTGAAACAATTGCAGAGAAATGGCAAAGAAGGAACATCCTTTTTGTTTTTCATTCTCTGCCTCCCTGCAAAACAATGAAGAGGAAGGATCTTCCTCTACTTTTTTGCACCCTTTTACCCTCTCCAGTAACCTAACCGAACTGAGCTGAACCTATCATAAAGAACGTCCATCGCGCGGTTAAAGCATTAAATCCCACAAGAGGTCAATCACCTATATAACCAGGAAAAAAAACATACCACTGTAACAAAGTCAAACACAGGATGTTTATATCGATATGGAGATCTCCAAGTCCAAAGAAGATGTAATTGAAACCGAACCAAGCAATAATGAGGAAACCAGATTTGCAAGAGTTCCGTACCGATCTGGTTTCGTAGAGTCGAAACTTTTGGAGGAATTTGCCACCCGTCATAGCCTCCATGGGATCAGATCGAGAAACGAACACCGGGTCCGTACGTACCGAGAAATCGAGAGAAACCAAAGACTCTGTGTGATTCAGCTCCTCGTCGGCTGCTTCAAGTAGAGCATCTTTGTCGCTTACAAACACAAATGCTCCAGGAGTGAAAACCCAATCAAAGGTCCCACCTTGGGGATCAAGGACGGCCACACCGTGAACAAACGGATCGAAATCGACCAATTCAACCCCCACGACGATAGATTCCCACACCGTTGGATCAGCGCAAGACCGGGAGACTCGACACAAGGAGAGGAGAGGATTTGTTGTGGTGTGGAACAGGAGGATTCCGCGGCCGCGGGAGAGGTGTGTCAGCAACAGGCGAGGCTAAATACTCGGAGTAAAAGAATGGATTTTTCTGGAGGGGCGTTGAGGGAGGAAGCGGGCAGCGCAGAGCCACATGAAGATGAAGCTGGCTGGCGACGACGGCGTCGTCCACAAAACCACCACGCAACGGCGAGCCCGAAACCGTGTAATCATTGAAGGAACAGTATATTTCTTGGTATCTTTTCTTTTGGTTCCATAGTTTAGTGAACAACTCCAGTTTGGCCTCGTCCAAGAGGAAACCGGTAAATGTCAGCTTTTTGCGGCATGACAGAGACGCTGTTATTAGAGTTTGTGGATTTTTTAAAAAATCGGTTTATGGAATTTGAGCTTTTGACTTTGTGGTTTCTTTTTTTTTTCTGAACATTTCCAATGACTAAACTAGAAATTTACTCCATTTTTTTATTTTGTGGAATAAGATTTGCTCTAGTTGGAAACGTCAATAGTGGAAACAGTTTCCTTTCTTAAACGAGGTGTTACTGTATTTTGTTTTAAAATGAATATAGAGAGGAATGGCTATGACAAGCTTTAAACCTTGAACAGAGCATTGTGAAATGAAATGATGAACATGGACTGAACTGCTGCCAGGGCATTGCAACTTTAGGGAGTTGGTTCAGGTCCTTAGATGAGCAAACATTCCATATGGTACTATTAATGCAATGCTGACGGGCAAGAGAAGAGAGAAGAAGCGTGCAAGCAAGATGTCTTTCTCAAGAGGGGCCAAGAACCCATAACCGGAAGCAGTCGGATTGGCCGATTAACAAATCGTGGTCTGGTCCGACACTACCAGAGTTTTCCTGGTGTTTTAAAGTAGTACCACTAGTTATACGCTGATAGAACATGTGAATCCTCACTAGAAGGTAAGTATAGGAGAAAAAAGTTTATACTAAATATTAGTAATGTTAAACACTAGAAGAACCCCATATTACTAGGAGTACTACTGAAACCATGGTGCCCCAACCAGTCATCTAACTCGTGGGCATTGGCGGGACACTCAACAAAACGGTGTGACCATATAAAATTCGCTAGATAAGATTGACTAATCGAATATTTAGAAAATAATATTTACCATTGTAATCAAATCAGTTCTTTCTAATACGATCTCCAACATACTGGTTGTCAAAAAAACAGACGGAATATATAAGATGGCCTAGAATCCTCTCCAAAACTTAGAATCACTCAGATGCTCATACAATTTAATACAAACCACAACATCCCATATAAGACGTGCTCCTTGTAGCTTTTGACCTGCTCCATCTGGTTTCTTTCTTCCTCGGCAGAATATATAGATAGGCCGCAAAGGCTTGAATGATACCTACTGCTGTGGAGTGTGCAGAGAGAGACGTTGCTACTTATTTGTTAGGTACGGCATCGTCTTTTCCACAAGTGGCCGTGAGCATGGCCATGTAGCATAGCGTAATGGTCACCATGCCACAGATCATGGCCTCCTTTTCATATTTCCCTTTTTGGACGTTATAACAAGCCTACAATTATTATATACACATTCTGTCATGAAATATAAAGTATTTTAAATCTGTGGTAAGTCAAACTAGACAAATTTTAACTGATCTTTAAAAAAAGAAGAAAAATATTTATAACATCCAATGAACACTAGTATACTCATCATGAAATATATTTTGATATTTTAGTTATTTGGTTTAGTACATGTTAATATCTTTTTATATATTATGTCAAATTTTAAAAACTTTGACTTAAAACAAACTCAGAATGACTATTAGTTCACCTGTTTTCCATGTCGATTTTTGAGCTGTTTAGAGAAATAATTAGTTTTTGATCGTGCATGGGTGGGCCATCTCATGATGAGGTGGCATGATGGCGAGAAAGACGCTCATTTAGAAGTTGTTTAGTTCCTCACTTTTTGCAAAATTTGTATGCGCTGAGTTGTGTGCGCAGAGAGAAAAAGTGTATTGGAAAGCGCGTCGTATACAAAATTTTAAAGAATGGAGAGGAGCTAAACAGGGTCTTAGGATGGTTCACCAATTAAGCTGCCTGTACAGTACGTACGTGTGCCAGCTCGGGCTCCTCGCCATTTAAGCACGTGGAACATGCGTCTATCATCGCCATTTGAGTACGACTAGCTAGTGCCGCTGAGTCTCCCCTGTTCAGACTTGCACGAATACGTATGGACAGTTACGTCGAGGTGGCAGCGTAAAAAGGTCCTTTTGTTTTCCCAATCTGAATGCATGCGCTCCACTGTTCACCAACCAGCGCAAGGGTCGTTTAGTTCAGCAATTTCAGTTTGCAACTATAAAGTAACGTATTGAAAAATATGTTTTATCTTATATGAGCGAGCCGCGTTCGCTCGACGAGGACGATGTCCATGGTGTTAGCTTCCATGTCGCCGATCTTGATCAGACCGGCAAACTGGCCACGGGCGCTAGTGCTGTCCGCACCTCTAGATTTTGGGGAGGGCCCGCCCTTGCCAGCTAGAGCTCGCGGCGGGGACGAGGTCGGGTGCTGGCTGGAGCTCACGGCGGTGCACCACGGACACGTGTGGCCGAAGCTCGTGAGGAAGGGATGGGGCCAAGGCAAGGGATGCCCGTGGTGGTAACGGATGCTAAGGCTGGGTCGCGGACCTCACCATTGCGGGTGAGCGAGATCTCAGCTGCATCAAGAGCCACACAAAAGGGTAGAGGCATGCGGCCATCTGTCAAGGGCTGAGGATAGTGGTGGCCAAGGTGGGCCTTGGCCCTCCCTCAATTTGCAAACTCCCTTTAAGGAATAGTAATTAATGATGTTTACTCACAGAATTTACCTTTAATCTCATTGATTACACATATATGCCCCCTTATTTAGTGCCAAAGTTCTGCCACTGCCATCAGTAGGCACCGACTTTCGACTTCGAGTCAGCTCTCACCACCGCGCCTCGCGAGGGGGCATAGGTGTAGGGCGGCCATGGGTGGTGACGCAGAAGAACATGAGGGTCATGCAGTTATAGGTGGCGAGAGGATGAGGAAAATGACGAGAGAAATTGAGCGTGCTAATGGCTCCTTAATTTAACATGACCTACTAGCAAATTACTCCTTAATTTAACCGAGCAAATTAAAATCTTGTGTGGTTATAAATAATATACCGACTGATTCAGCTTGCTCGCCATTAACTTAGGCCCCATTTGGGAGTAGTAGTTTATAGTAGAACTTCACCTGTTTTGTGTAAAACGTGCCATCATTAAATGAGAAAAGAGTGTGTTGTTGTCTACTATTTCGTCTATTACTATGGCTCATGCTCCCATGCAAAACAACATGACTAAGAGAGGACATTAAATATCACACAGACAGCAAAATAGACAGCAGTTATATTAAATTGATATCAGGTATCTAAACTGCCGTACATGTCCTTAGTAGCCCAACTGACGTGCCGGCCGTGGGATAGATTGACCAGGGGAATGCTGACTTGGCGTGGGGGGGCAGCTGGACCAATGGGATCGGTGGCGTAAACCTACGGGCAGCTGGCCCAGCTCGATCGCGATCATCATCAATAACTTACTCTAGTTGACAGCAGGTCCAATTGGATGATCGTGCCAGCTTGTAATGTTGTGCTTAACACTGAATGCAGTATATTCTTTGTGGTTGGGTAGGAGTGCTATATATACATTTAGAGAGAGATTACGGGCTTAATTAGTTTGGTTCTTAAGTTGCCAAGTCAAATTTAGGGCATACTAAAATGTGGACACTTTCTACTAAAATTTGGACAATATCTCTCTTAATTGGATGTCAACCAAACAAATGCCAAAAGTTTTTAGACATGCCTCTATTTTGGCTTGGCAAGTATTTGGAGCAAACCAATCAGGCTCTATGTGTGCCATCGACAGACAGTTAAAATAAGGCTCTATGTGTGCCATCGGCGGACAATTAACATGCAGTAGTGCGAGCAGCTGGGCCGAGGGAGTACTCGAGGAAGTGTTTGGTTAGGTGTACCAAATGATATATAAATGAATGATTCTGGATGGGATGGTTATACCAATTTGCATGAACAATATGATTCATCACTCATAGTAATAAGACAAGCATCATCATTAAACTTGGATCATTCCATACATGAATCATATATGGTACATTTAACCAGACACACCCTGACTGAATGAACTGATCTGATGAGGATTCGTCTGAATAAATTTTTTTTAGAAAAAGGAATTATATTCCGGCCTCTGTAGTAACGCACACAACTTTCTGACTTATGTGTAACTGCACACAGCCTTGTTATTACAAACTTCTAAAAAATATCTTAAAAAACTACATGAAAATCAATATTAAAGACCGCTTAGTCCAAATCTATTGAGGTCACTTGTAGCCATCATGAACGTCAATCTTCTATCTCCAGTCATCGTTGAGTAAGGAATGAGACATACAAATCTTGTCATCGCTCTCCGGTGGTCTTCTCCAANGGCAACCAAGAATGTGGTCACCTCCGCTTTGATTTGCCAAGCAAGAGCAAATCCGGCCAACACCGTTCGCCACCTCATAGACCATGCATTGGCTTCTATCTAATCATCGAAGTAACCTCAAAAAACACCTGTTGGACGTAGATGGTGTCGATGTGCCACCCACCACTATCACACCAAACTAAACATGGTGCCACCATCAAAGACTTCGAAATGACGCTTCTCTCAAGAGAAAAGCAACATCAAATATCACCGCCGCCCGAACCAGTCGATCGACGAGAGCATGCATGCAGCAGAGACAAAGACGTCCCATGCAGGCTATCCACGTCATCATCCCGAGCTGAGCCTGAAAATTAGCTCCTTTTTTGAACAAGCTTAAGTCGAGCATACTTCACACCAGGCTTTCGCAAGCCGAGCTTCCACCCCTACCTGTAGCCGCCGCGCCGAGGCTCGACTTGCATGCAGCGTTTTGTTACCTGAAGAAACAAACCAGCTGGAGTTCCTGCAAATGTTGAGGGCCTGCTTACGAGAGGCCGGAGTTCCTGCAAATGTTCACGGCCTGGTTAGGAGAGGCCGGCCCGGCCCAAAAAGAGCAGAGGAGCCGTCGATCCTAGTAGGGACAAACAATATGCAAATCACCTCCAAAATTCATGAAGCCTTTTCTACTAATAGAATAAATGAACATGAATATATATTTCTCAAAAGCAAAGGAGTACCTTTGTAGTTTTAAAATTACAATTCACCAAAGTAGACTAGCTTTGATACTTAAACAAAATTTTATGGCATCAAAATAGCTTCCAAAAAATATAGAAAAATAGCCAATATTCATCACATCAGATACATTACTCCATAAAATTATTTCCCACCATAAGTTACATATAAAATCGTGAAGAATGATAAATTTTAATTTTTTTGTAAAAATTCAAAAATCTTTATGTAACCTAGGATAGCAACTAATTTTATAAAAAAATAATTTATCTCATGTGATGAATATTAGTTATTTTTCATAATTTTTTGGAATGTATTTTGGTCCCATAAAAATTTACATAGACTTAAAAGTAGTCTAGTTTGGTGAGTTTAAATTTTAGAACGACAAAAGTACATGCTTGTTATTAATCAAAATAGGTGGTTCATCTCTCTTTGTTCTACCACTAGAAAAGTTTAATGAATTTTAGAGGTGATTAGGAGGCTGTTTTATCCAACTTAGCTGATAAAAATGACAAAATGTTAAATAAGTAATGAAAACTAGAAACCAATGTCATATAACGAATGTAACCCGCTTTTTCTTTTTGAACCCGCATTATAACCCGCTTTTTCTTTTTTATTTTTTGTTATTTTGGCTGAATTTAAAAAAAAAATATAGTAAATCACAGAAAAATTGTAAAATAGAAAATCCAATTTTGTTAGACTCCACATAAGTAGATCTACACATTTAACATATAATATTATATGCTTTAGAACATTTTCACAGCTATTAATTAATTACCGAAAAGCATAGATCTAAAGCTACAGCAAAAAAATGTTCTAAAGTATACCATATTATATATTCACCGTGTACATCTACTCATGTGGAGTCCAACAAAATTGTATTTTCCATTTTTCATTTTTTTGTGATTTACTATGACTTTTCAAAGATTCAGCCGAAATAACAAAAAAGAAAAAAAAAAGACAAAACCATCGTTACTGTAGCAAACCACCGTTCAAAACAGCTTCAGAGGGTGATTTGCCCAATTTTGGAAAGTTCAGGGGGTAGAATACTCGGTTTTGTAGGTGAGGGGGTTAAGTAGACGAACATCAATAGGTCAGAGGGTTAAGCAGACTTTTTCCTTAACATTAATTGCTACACTTTCGCCCGAGATGAAAGAAAACACCCATGATATCTATTTAGGTGAGAAACCTTTCATCCGAAACGTTTGCAGAAGGAACGGCCATATTGTCATATGCTTTCTCAAAATTGATCTGAAAAATAACTCCACTCTATTTTCTATGTGCTCATGGACAGTTTCATGCAAAATGATGACTCTCTCTAGGATATTCCGTCCTCACATAAAAGGTTGTCTTGGATGGGCTAATGATGTGAACTACAACTGAATTAATTCTTAAGGTGGCTGCTTTAGTGAAAATCTTAAAACTTATATTGAGCGGGTAAATTGGTTTGTATTGCTGAATACGGTTTGCATTTTATTGGACTTTTGGTACCAAGGTCATGATGCCAAAATTGAGACTAAAAAGTGGAATATCACCCTTGTGTAGATCATGGAACATCTATATTAGATCTCCCTTGATAATTTCCCAAATTTTTCGATAGAAGTCAGCCGGGAAGTCACCGGGACCAGATGATTTGTTATGCTACATATCAAATATAGCATCAAGGAGCAGTGAGGAATTCATTTTGTATGGTGCCGACCTGAGGATATTCTCAGTCCCATTCTCGTCCAGCGATGCCAAAGGCAATCATCTGATAGCTCTATGCTGCATAGTTGAATGGTCAAGGCAACTCAAAACCATGCACGCCGCTAGCTACATGCAACCCACGGATTTGACTAGCCCGCTGACGGTAATTGGCACCCAACATGCAACTTGAACACTAGATTATATCGAGTTGTCTTAGTATACATTCATCAAAAACTCACAATGAAACTCTCGGCCGCCCAGCTTGTCAATTGGTGCTAATTAATATATATAATTGTAGCTATTTAGCTAACTAAGCTAGTATATATACTTCAAGTAATATAAGAAGGTCAACTCGTAGTTAAGTATAGTGTGGCTAACCGTTCTCTACTTATTAGTATCGAATAATTTGACCATTTTGACTCGGCTTCACTATATTTTAGGTATGCTTTGTTTTTCTTTGAGCCATTGACTTTGTCTCTAGCTTGTGAGAAACGATGTATTCGTTTGGTGTGTATGGACATCACACTTTTGGTCTTTCATGCATGAACCAGCAAAGACTGCATCAATACAAGTCTGGTAGCTATTTCAAAGCTTAATATCTTTCCAATAAATTAATCACTACACCAAAATGAACACAAGATAAGCTAAAACAACATCAGTACTGGTGTGTAGTAGTATGTCAATATGGTATGAGTTAATCCCTCCAGAAGTCCAGATTGGGATTGAAGTTTGAATCAATCCCTCGATCCTTGTCTTGACTTTTTGTAGTCATCTGTATAGTGTGTAGTATCTCAATATGGTATTAGTTAGAGCAAGATGTCGAGAGATAGATAGATAGAGAGAGAGAACAATATAATAGATTCCTAGCTATTCCATATTGGGCCGGGAAGTTCACAATTTTGCAAACTTTAATTCTCTCAAAATATAGGAGTTGGTGGAAACGACAGAGGGAGTATATGAGATTGGATACATACAGAGAATATAATGGGCTAGAAAATAATTAAGCATTAATTTATTACATTCCATATATATGTGATGGCATTACAAAAAAGATGTATTACATTATTACATGGGTGGCATGCAGAGGAAAGAAAAAATGTTTCTAATTAACTATACCTGGTCCTGCAGCTAGCTAGCTAGGTGCTTCAATTCTTGGTCTATAGTATATCTATGTCGCGGTCGCGGGGAATAATTTGGGGATCAAAGTCCTGTTCCCAGGTTCACACAATATGCATGACGACAGTACATGTACAGGACCATGAGTCCATGAAATGCATCTTCTGCTAGCTAGCTGGTTATTATAAACAGATAANTGAATCTTATTACTATATATATATAAGTAAACAAAAAAATGAAGTGTATAAGCTAGTATTAGTTTAATTTCTGGGTTGAATAAATAATTANTGAATCTTATTACTATATATATATAAGTAAACAAAAAAATGAAGTGTATAAGCTAGTATTAGTTTCTGGGTTGAATAAATAATTAATGTGGTGCGTGATATCGNACGATGGATGGTTGGAGAATTGGAGGTCGATTGCATGCATGGGCATGATCGAATCAGCTAGCTTGACGATTCATTCTTCCTTGTAGTCCTGGTTGTTGTAGGGGGCGAAGAGCTCGGCGAGGCAGTTGGGCTTGCGGAGCACCCTGATGCCGAGGTCAGCGCACATGGCGTCGCTGTCGTGGATGCTGTAGGTGGAGATGCAGTGGCGGCGGTAGAAGCGCGTGGTGCGGCGCATGGCCTCCGCCTCGCCGTCGACGTGCCGCACCATCTCCTCCACGCTCGGCAGCGCGAACCGCCGCCCCAGCAGGCCCTCCAGCCAGCGGCACCGCAGCTCCGAGGTGTGCAGGTTCGACACGCTCTCCACGAACCCCACGAACGCCATGTTCGGGATCAGAGGGTGGATGG
>JAZFNS010020000.1:4692272-4703761 GCA_037127165.1 Alloteropsis angusta | reverse complement strand
TATCTCCTCCTCCCTCCAGGCCAGATCGATCCCCTCCTCGCCTGGGCAAACCGCCCCGCCCCGCCGCCGCCTCCGCCGCCGCCGCCGGCGGTCGAGCCATCGAGGGTCTAGTCTCCCCTTCCCTTGCCGCGAATCAGCGCCTGCCCCGCCCTGCCCTCGCGCGAGAAGAGAAGAGAAGAAGCATCACCAGCAGCAGCAGCAGCAGCCATGTTCGGCTCCACGAACCGTAAGCACCCGAGGCACCCCCACCCCTTCTCCGTCGATTCCATCACATTGGATGGATTGCGTTGCCTTATTTTGCTTGAAATCCACTATTCTCGTATGTTGCTTGCTCTATTGCGCCGATGATGGATGATTCGCTTTCGTATCTGGAATTGCCCATATGCCTGCTCAAGCTAGGGTTTCGTTTCTCGATGTCGATCAAATAGGGTATCTGCAGTGCAAGGATCCATGTAGCACTANAACCTAAGATTCCACTACTTGCTGTGCATATGGAGGACCGGATTAACTGGATAGGGAGTTAGGGACCAGGCCAGACTATCTCTTCCACTTGCAACCAAAACAGAACAATGCTTCAATGTTCATTTTTTTATACAAGCTAGCCCGTTTAATGTTTAATGTTTAGTGTTTACTGTGGTGCCTAACTATGATTGTCCATTCCTTTGTTACGGTTTTAGGTTCGCTTGCTGCAACCCCTTCCATGTGTGCNTTAGATAGTATCTTTTCTTTTTCTTGCAATGTTGTTTGTCACGATTAATGATCTTCTCACCTCTCATGTGTGCTTTCTTCATTGCAGCATTCGGGCAGTCGTCCACGAGCCCGTTTGGCCAGACCTCATTCGGAACTCCGCAGGGATTCGGCCAGGCTGCCCCTGCCGCCAACAATCCCTTCGCGCCGAAACCGTTTGGCAGCCCAACCACAACTTTTGGGGCGCAGACTGGAAGCTCTCTTTTTGGCAATACATCCACTGGTGCCTTTGGCCAGCAGCAGTCCACCCCCACATTTGGCACTACACCCACTGGTGCCTTTGGCCAGCAGCAAAATACTCCCACATTTGGCACCCCATCCTCCTCTCCGTTCGGGAGCTCCACACCGNTTAGATAGTATCTTTTCTTTTTCTTGCAATGTTGTTTGTCACGATTAATGATCTTCTCACCTCTCGTGTGTGCTTTCTTCATTGCAGCATTCGGGCAGTCGTCCACAAGCCCATTTGGCCAGACCTCATTCGGAACTCCGCAGGGATTCGGCCAGGCTGCCCCTGCCGCCAACAATCCCTTCGCGCCGAAACCGTTTGGCAGCCCAACCACAACTTTTGGGGCGCAGACTGGAAGCTCTCTTTTTGGCAATACATCCACTGGCGCCTTTGGCCAGCAGCAGTCCACCCCCACATTTGGCACTACACCCACTGGTGCCTTTGGCCAGCAGCAAACTACTCCCACATTTGGCACCCCATCCTCCTCTCCGTTCGGGAGCTCCACACCANGCTTTCGGTGCATCGCCCACTCCTGCCTTTGGTGCCACATCCTCTACCTTTGGCTCTGGTATGTATTATGCATTCTATATTTCTTTTCTTTTGTGGGGTCACTAATGTGATCATACTAGATTGTCAAGGTTCTAAAGCAAAATTTTATATTGTGTAATCAAGGATCACATTCTGAAGCTAACTTTTTCCCCCGAGACTGGGCACAGCATGAGCCATTTCACAGTTTTGCCCATGTCTTGCGATATTTCCTTATTTCCTTACTAGTTTTTGATAATGCATGTTACACTTGTTATACATAACTGCTCAGGTGAAATTATGCCAATTCATTCACTGCTCTGTTGCTTAGACAAGATTTGTTATTCTTTGGACCAACAATGGTGTGTATATATGATTTCTTTGTCACTTTAACTCTGCTCTGCACATGTTGCAGGATCTTTGTTCGGACAGAAGCCAAGTTTTGGATCATCTCCTGGCCAGTCAAGTCCTTTTGGTAGCACATTCCAGCAAACGCAGCCAGCATTTGGCAACAGTACTTTTGGTGCATCAAGTACGCCGGCATTTGGTACTACAACAACGCCTGCATTTGGTACTACAACTACGCCTGCATTCGGTGCAACCACATCAGCCTTTGGCGCCACAACTACACCAGCCTTCGGTGCCACAACCACTCCAGGATTTGGATCAACGTCAACATCTTTATTCGGTGCTTCCACTACCCCGGCGTTTGGTTCTACACCCTTTGGTTCATCTGCTCCTGGTTTTGGAACTTCAGGGACCTCAGCATTTGGTGTGAGTAGTACTACTCCAGGTTTTGGATCTTCGAGCACGCCTTCATTTGGCACATCTAGTGCATTTAGTTTTGGACAAACAGCAGCTGCCTCTGGTAGCTCTCCCTTTGGAACAACTCCGTCACCTTTCGGTGGGCAGACTCCTGCATTTGGTATGTTGGCCTATTCGATATTCGTTCTATTTAGTTTTGATATATGCATATGCTCACTAAATTGTTGTCTTCGACTCCATATGATGTGGCTGTTGAGTATCTACTGATTCATTTTCTCTTTATTACTTCAGTAGTCCTATTTTATCGTTGAACTTCTTTTTTCTGTTTTCGCCCTGGCCATGCCATCTTTTCCCCATTGGTAAATTTGTGTGTCCCTTCTGAGTTTCAGGCTCACAGCCAGCAGCACCAACTTTTGGGCAAGCACAATTTGGTAACCAAGCTGGAGGAACCAGAATAAAACCTTATGCTCAAACACCAGATGTTGACAGTGCTACAAGTGGTACTCAGGCTGCTGCAAAACTTGATTCCATATCAGCAATGCCTGAATACAAAGACAAGAGTCACGAAGAATTGAGATGGGAAGATTACCAGCGTGGAGACAAAGGTGCTGTTGGCAATCATGTACTTTGCTTGTTAACCATCATATTTAGTTTCATGTACTTCCTCGGATCACAAATACAAGTCCTTTAAGACATGAACACAGTCTCCAACATGACACACATTGACTAGCAATATAAGTATAAATTATCTTATTTAGAAAGGCTTGTGTATTGAGAGTCTTTTTCATGATAATTTAGTATTAGGAATCTTTTGTTTCAATCTATATGTGAAATTTTAGCCATTGATTGGTCAAACCTTTTTTTTTAACTTAGTACAAACCTAAATGGTCTTATATTTGTGATCAGAGGAAGTATTTTTTAGCATGCTTATTTTGTTTGAACTGGAGTAATCAAGTAACTATTATTTCCTAGCAGCATAACTGCGAGTGTTTCTGATTAGTACCATCAACCAATACAACGTGCTGTTTGACTCTCTTTATCGATAATGTATTATCATTGGATTTACTTGCTCCTTGTAGTTTGTTCCTGTAGCATATTTGTGAAATTTGTATTGTTTGAACTTTCAGGTGGACCGAACCCTTCTGGAGCTCCAGCAGCATCTCAGCTGGGTTTTACTGGCGCATTTGGCCAAAATACTTCAAACCAATTTCCATCAGCAAACAATCCATTTGCCGCTAAGCCCTCAACTGGCTTTGGTACTACTAGCCCATCAATTTTCAATTCTTCGTCAACTTCAACTTCGAATCCATTTGCACCATCCACTACCAGCACACTATTTGGACAAACGAGTGGCTCTGCAACCACAACAAGTACTTCGCCATCCTTCTTTGGAAATACTGCTCCTGGTTTTACTGCACCTTCGCTGTTCGGCACATCATCGGCTACAAGTCAATTCAATACTGGCTTGTCATTGGCTAATACTCACTCAGCTGGCCTGTTTCAATCTTCTCCATCGTTTGTGCAACAGCCATTTAGCCAGCAGTCATCAGGGTTTCTATCAACACCGGCTTTCTCCACTGGAAGCATATTTAGCACACCTGCTCCTGTCGCAACTGGCAGTCTGTTTGGTAGTGGATCTTCACCTTTTTCAACAGTAAGCATCCTTTACTTTTCATATTTTAGACTGGATATAATTGTTACATTATTAATCTTTAACTTATTGTCGCTTTTTGCAAAATTCATTGCTAACAAGTTGATTTTTCTCTCCTTATCATAAGACAACATTTCAACCATCTGCCCCTTCTCTTTCTTCATTCTCATTCCAACCTCAGACTCAACCAGGTCAGTGTTTTGTTTGCGTATTGTTTTCTGCTCTTTGTAATTTATCTTCAGAAACGAAGTTGGTCCTAACTTTTGTGCATATGCATGCATGCGTTGGATACTGCAGCTCCTGCAGGTGGATTTACTGGTTTTTCCAGCGCTACAAACCCGGCCCAGTTGATACAGGCGTATGATCTTTTGCTACTTTCCAAATGCACATGATTGTTCTTTTACCTTTCCAAATTATTTCTTTCGGACGGGTTGATCACTGATTAGCTATAATACAGTGAAGGCAACAATATTATGATAAGTCTAATGTGGAAATGAAATCAAAATACTATATGGTTCTTTCAGGCAATAGGTGTCAGTTTAAACACTCAAGTGGATTCCTTTAAATTGCCATGTTGTTATTTAATCACTGATTGGCTATAATACAGTGAAGACAAACAAATTATGGAGTCTAATGTGGGAATGGAATCAAAATATTTTATGGTTCTTTGACTCTTTCAGGCAATTGTGCGTCAGTTTAAACAATCAAGCAGTGGATTCCTTTGAATTGGCATGTTGTTATTTGTTCTCTGTTGTATAAGAACTGGTTTGATTGATCATAGTTATCCTAGAAGTTAGAAATGAGTTGCAACCCCAATTATCTGTTCTTACATGGTGTTTCCTGTTGCATTTTGACACAGAACTCCTAGCCAGTCGAATATGGTCATGCAGCCTGCTCCTATTTCGAATCCATTTGGGACACTTCCAGCAATGCCTCAGATGTCCATTGGGAATGGTGGATCTCCTTCAGTTCAATATGGAATATCAAGTTTGCCGGTTAGCGACCCACACACACCCACACAAACCCCCCTAGGTAGGAAGATGGCTGTTGCTTTATAACACCGTTTGTTGGTTTGCAGGTTGCTGAGAAGCCTCTTCCTAGCAGAACATTGTCCATGGCGGTTCCTAGGCATTTGTCACAGAGAAGGATAAAGTTACTGCCAAGAAAATATAATGCAATGTCAGATCGCAAGGTAATGATCTTGAAAGCAACTAAGCATGTCCTATAAATTTATATGATCATGGAGCTTGTGAATGCAGTAAGAACACATTGAGTATGGTGCTGAGTTTATTTTATTGCTCCTGTAGGTTCCATTCTTTGCTGATGATGAGGAATCTCCCTCAACACCAAAAGCGGACGCATTTTTCATCCCTAGGGAGAACCCAAGGAATCTGATAATCCGTCCAATCGAGCAATGGCCTTCGCGGAGTGGAAATGACAGGCAATCAGTTCCAAAGGATTCAGCTGATTTGGAAAAATATGAAGGTAAATCTTGTCATTACGGTACTTATTTTTTTAAATGAATTTGTCCCTAGCAAGGGCAAATTTCAATTTTCAGGTGCTGATTTGGTAAAATTGTGCAGATGCATCAACTGAAAGCGCGCATGACAAGACTGTCAAGTCACCAAGGAGCAGATCAGTGGCGGAAAATGGTAAGCAGCATGGGCCCAGTCATCAGGGGAACGGAAAGGGTACTTCAGTGGAGACGCTGTTGCCTAAGCTCCCGCAGGCAGATTACTTCACGGAACCTAGTCTAGAGGAGCTTGCTGCCAAAGAACGCGGTGAGCCAGGCTACTGTGGCCGGGTGAAGGACTTTGTTGTGGGGCGCCATGGCTATGGCAGCATCAAGTTCCTGGGGGAGACAGACGTGAGGGGCCTGGATCTGGAGTCAATCGTGGAGTTCAACAACCGGGAGGTGATTGTGTACAAGGACGACAGCAAGAAGCCCCCGGTGGGCGAGGGGCTGAACAAGGCTGCGGAAGTGACTCTTCTGAACATCAAGTGCGTGAACAAGAAGACTGGGGAGCAGTACCACGAGGGCCCACGGGTGGAGAGGTACAGGGAGATGCTGGTGAAGAAGGCGAAGGAGCAGGGCGCGGAGTTTGTGTCCTTTGATGCGACCAAGGGAGAGTGGAAGTTCAGGGTGAAACACTTCAGCGCCTACGGGCTTTGGATGGATGATGAAGTGGTGTAGCAGCGTAGGCGCGTAGCACCACCGTGCCTTTTGCCTTTTCTGGTCACTAGTTTTGGTGGAGGTGTAGTTGCACGCTGTGGTCATGTCAATGTCGTGCATGGGTTTTGTCATTACGCTTCTTTTGTTCGTGTTGTCGTTTTGCTGTAGAATGCTTGTCAATTCCCCTCGCTAAAGGAGAATGCTTGGCAATTCTCTTGTATGTGAAAAAAGAATGCTTAGTATTTCTTATATGTATGAAAGAGAATGATGCTTCCAAAAAAAAGGAAGAGAAAGAATGCTTGCTAATTGTGGTCGAGCACAAAGCACCAAAACATTTAATAAATCAAGCGGAGGCCCTTTGAGGGAAGGAGGGCAGGGCAGTCTTCCATTGCTACTAAGCAAAAGCACGGAAGCCATTGCTTAATTCTCGGCGGGGGTGCTTTTCAACCGCGTGGATCGCGTCCAATGAAGGCCTCGTTCGTTTTTCTGGGAATGGGAGGTTCCGGGTCATGTTCCGCCTGGAACAAATTGGCCTGTTTTGAAACCATGTCTGATCTGAAACGGTTGTTCGTTTCGACAGGCTCCGGAAAGAAAACAGGTCCGGAATGCTTTTTCCCTTCCGTCCACGGCATGGAATGAAGCCGCGTCTCATACCCACTGGAGAGGATTTGAGGCACACCGGAATTGAGTGAAGAAAGGGGATCCACTCCATCCTGGCCCTGATCAGTTCCGGGACAGGAACGCATCATGTGCAACCGAACGAGGCCGAAAAGAACGACCAAACAGACTGAATCGATCGCAGATGATGACTCTTGTTACAAAACTAGGACGGTATCTGAATCCCCGTCCATCGGACGAAGTCGAAGCCCAAACTGCCGGTAGCCAGGGCCTGGGACCCACAGCTAGTCCAACGCCCGCTTCTTGCCGGAGCCACCCTGCCTGCCTCGATACGAGCTATGTGATAGTACTTTGCATCTCTTTCCTCGATACATGATGTTCTAAAATGCTACAACACTGAACCCAACAGGAGGTCAGCAGCAACCAACAAGCTATGCGTTACATATCACTATTTAAGTGGGGCTCATTCATTACATGTACATCGTACCTATTTCCTCTTCTACCCTGTGATAACAACAATAGCAACTATACATGTGTGATGTACAAGTTACATATTTCACAATTTGCATGGTATGAACACAGAAGACGCCACCCCGAGAAGTGTTCTGTTCAGAAAAGTTCGGCGCAGCAGAAAGGATAATACCCAGCTTCTCCTGCCGATTCTGATACAACTCTCAACTCCCTCTGAACCTTTCTCCGTTCATAAAAGACTGGGCATGCAAGGGAAATACACCTGACCCCACTTTCAACAATCCAGTCTGCACCGCCACAGTGCCCACATATCTGGACAACAAAAAAAGTTCGACGCTTCACTGTCAGCTCATCTTCAAGTCAGATCAAGACTATATGTGTTTATGCAAAACATCAAATACTGCTGCAGGTGTTTGACAAGATGTCAGGCCTGCTAAAGCATACAAATTTCCAGATATTTTGACAGGAGTTCTAGTCACACACAACTTTTAGCCATAATTAAATGCAAATGCTAATGGAAGTATGGAACAATATTTCATACAGAGATACAATTCCACTAAGCATGTAAATTCAGTGTAACCTCGAGGCTCTCTAGCTTGTATGTTGAATGGAGTAAATCTGTAAAACGAGGGTAAACTACACAACTTTGTTTTGAGAGGCAATATGGACTTACAGCAGCAAGGTGTTGGATTTCTCGCTCCAACTTTGAAGTTCTTCCAGCAACTACTGTGGCAACAACAGCTTCGTTTTTCAAGCAATTGTTGCAGAAGGTCTCTGATCCTTGAATCAGATCACCACAAATCGAACAGTGGCTTGACATGTAGTATGTATCTATCCTGCCTCCTTTGCTGGAGGCTTTATTATTCAATCCTAACCGGATGAAGCTGCCATCACGAGAAAATAAACCATGACCAGAAGCAGACTGGCGTTTCGCAAGAGTTGGTCGTACGGGTCGAGGCATCTCATTAAACCACTTATTCAGGTCGGCACCAAGAAGTCCAAAAACACGTCGTAGTGCAGGGATAATCTGCTTGGTTATGTAATATAGCTCGTTTAATCTATAAGGTGATCCAACTTCTAGCAGATCATAAGGATCAATAACCATGTCGACGAGACGAGCCCCTGGTTCCCCATGGATTACAACATATGGCACTCTCTCTGCATAGCGAGGCTCAGCCCTTGGATCAGACAACATAGCTTTTGTTGCAACAATTGCTGCAGGTGGCAGAGTAGAAGCCCTTGCACTGTAGGTACCTAAACGGACCTCCTTCGCAAAAATGAAGTCTCGAATAGAAACTTTCCCCGATAACATGCGTGTCCATTGACGCTCCAAATATGACCTGACCTGCAATGAAAGAAGATCATCAAGCTATACGCTTGATAAAACAGAAGGAAAGTGGTCCTTACAAAGAGGAGATCAGGTAATTGTTGCAAGAAGGAAAATACTACTTACTTTGGTTAAGTCCTGTTCTTCAAACATTATTCTGATAGACCGTTCCAAAATCTTTGCAACTGCTGGGCACGTATCTCTCCGAACAGTTTCTATCCCCTTCGCATCAAAGATCGGTTCGTTCTGTTCAGGACTCTCATAGCTATATCCAACATATCTCTTCTTTGTAAGAAGAAAACATGGCTGATACACTTTCTCGAACTTCAATGTGACTGGATCAGGATTTATAGCACTAATTGATGAGGCGATCTCCTTTCCTATTCTGAATGCTTCTTCCCTAGAACGTCCTTTTAGAAGAACAAACATACTACAACAGAAACAGTTGTATAAGTATAGTATGGCTTTTTAGTTCAAAGAGAAAACAGAAACATAATAATACCTGTCAGTATCACCATACACAACCCTTGCTTTCCACAAAGGATGCTGATTCACAAATGATATTGCTGTCTCAAGTGTTCTACGGCCACATTGAACAATGCTGTCTGCAAGCTCTGCACAAGGCATCCGACCGCTGAATCCAGCAGCTGTGTAGCCATATGTTACATTTGCTATCAGCTTCAGAGCAAGCTGCCGTGCATTGAATATCTGGAAACAAATTAATTATTTATAACGTATCACCAACTGGTAAGAACATTCATTTTACTGAAAACAAGGATAACAAAAGGGAAAGCGGCATGAGGACTGCCTAAGCACAGCACAAACAAAATGACTATTGTATCATAGTAGAATCACAATATCCGTAAGACATTTAGGCATCTCAAATGAAGTTCAAAAATTGATTTACAGGAACTGAATACCCTGTGCAGGACTTGCTGCGATGGACCCAACTTTTTCATTGCTTGTTTCACCATAATTCGTGTTGACAATATCTCCTCTAGAAGGCGAGGAAGCACGCCTTTTCTTATCTGCAGAATACCATTGAGATCGTTCTGGAAAGTCAGTACTTACTAGGGAAACATAATGTTAGTAATATATTGAATGTGCCAAGAATCACTAAACATGTAACTGTAAGCGAAAGTTTCAAGAATATAGCCAGTAACTCATCTGGATGGTAGCAAAGGTCAATCACAAAAGTCGATCGACCAACCATAGAGGTAGTCAGGTAAAATGTAGTATAGGAACAACTATCTATGGAAGGTTTCAAATTTACCATTACCAATATGAAGACCACCAGATATTGCTCAGAAATTAAGAACATTACCTCAGGTTGCACATACAGGACTCCATTTGGAGTAAGCAGCAACTGATTTTTCAGATCTACAAGTGTATGTGGATCTGCTGAATATGAGCTGACACCAAGTACATTTGACTTCGATGGGAAAACTTTACCCAAGCATGTAGAGTAACATAGGTTATATGCTATTATCATGGAAGGATAGAGGGACTGAAAATCCAATACAACAACTGGATCAGGGTAGAAGGCTGATTCTGGTTCCATTACAAGTGGCAAGCACTCCATGGCTGGTTGAGAAGCAACCTGAAAAGTAGAACTGAAGAACATCAAGATGCTGTCAGTAATGGAAATTAACAGTTTAGCAGAAAACATATCCTATAAATCAAGGTTGAGGTTGTGAATGCCCAGCCAGTGTTTCTAAAGAAGTCCATGTGCCCATTTCTAGATATTTACATCATGCCACATCTTGGGATCCCTCCAATAAAATAGTCATCCTTGGCAGAAAGAATTCATGTAATGTGCGTTCATCAGTAGAATTTTAAAATGAACAAGATACACCATTCTAACATTGGAGGTTAATGAGCAACTACAGTATATTTAGAGCAAAAGAAAGTGAAATCGAAAATCGGTAGGTGGCAAAAGATGCACCTGTTGATTTCCAGGTGAAATTGCAAGGTAGTTCTGTGTATGAGCCAATCTCAGGAGCATAGATTCAACACGATACTGAGATCCCCGAGAAAGAACAGAAAAGAAATCAATACCAAATACACGAGCAAGTTCAGATGTTCGATTCACCTGCATGCCAATCAAGTAACATTAGGATCATCATCTTGATTTTTAAAGTTGAGCTATCAGAATATTGTGTAGCTTGTTCAGGACATGTAAATAGACCAAGTTGTGAAATGATATAAAAAGTAGCAAAATAAGGACAAATTGCATAACTGATAAACTGAACAGACAAGGGAGGTCTGAAGTAACCAAAGTTGATACTATACTAGCAAGAATACCACGGAGGAAATTCAACTTACCAGGTCCAGTTGATTCATTATTTTAAGATTGATTCTAGCTCTATTGCTAATATATTCTATGCATCGGTGTCTTCCTCGTCCGGGACCTGTTGCAAACCATCGGTTCAATATCCTGCTTGGTATCAGGGGTATCTTTCGCCTCAGTACTTCATCAGCCACAGCTTCAAGGGAGTAATTATTAAGCTTAACTTCTGCACGCATGAGACGCCATAAATTAAGCACTATTCTTCCACCAACATGTATACCACTTGCATGAGTATGACTCCAACTGTTCCCAGTGACATCGTCACTAACATCATCAGTGGAAGATCCTTCAGCAAGCACCTGACTAGAGTCATCACCTGAAACCTTAGGTGGATGATTCAGTTCAAGTGGTGGTGTTCTTGAAATTCTTTTCAGTAAGCCTATGCCCAGATAAGCAGCTCTTTCAGCAAGAAATCCAAAAGATCCTAACTGAATCTCCCATCCAACTAGGATATCAGGATCAATTGAACACACAGCACTGATAAGGTTGTTCAGAAGGTCTCTCTCTTCAGGGAAGACATCTACATGACAGCCAGCAATACCATCCAGATTTCTGCATATACAAGAAAGAAGTTGTTGGCAATTGAGCTGCCTAGCAGGCTCAATGCCGAGCTCCAAGCTCTCCAGGTGAGTTCAC
>JAZFNS010020000.1:4273778-4292070 GCA_037127165.1 Alloteropsis angusta | reverse complement strand
AAAAAAAAAAAATTCAATGAAGCAGCGAGCAAGTGGTCGATGATGATCGAGCTGATCCATCTTTCAGATTATACTTATATTAACCGGGAAGCTAAAAATTAGTTACTGATAAGCATCCATCCATGCACAAAGACATGAAACTGATGAGTAGGGTACGTACTGGTACTAGAAGACTGAAGACTGAACAGCCTAAAAGTACATGCAAGCAAGCTATATGGCGCCAAGCCACTAGCTAAGCTAGATTGTTGTCTCGATCGATCTACTAGTGCTACTGATGCTAAATGCCAACACGACTATACTAACACTCACTCACTCACTGATCGATCGATCGAAATCTCGAAACAAACAGGCACCTAATCATCGATCATAAGCAAACTACTAGGTATAATGACTGAGAGATATGATCATGGAACGCAATGCAATGCATGCGCGCGCTAGCTCATGATCGATCAGTGGGAGAGGAAGCTGAAGGGCGAGTACGAGTCCGACCCCTGCGACGACGCCACCACCATGTCGCCGCCGCCAGCGGACGGGAACCCGCAGAGCTGGTCCGCGTCGCCGCCGCCGGCGCCGCCGCCGCCCCAGAACCCGGCCACCATCTGCGCCAGGTCGTCCACGTCCTCGCGGAGCCCCATCCCCATCCCGTAGGCGTCCGCGTCCGAGTACCGCCGCAGGTCCTCCACCGCCGCCGCGCTGCTCCGCGGCCGGAGGCAGCTCTCCGGGACCACGCTGCTCAGGTACCCGGAGCTGTCGTCCGCGCTCGCGAACAGGAAGTCGTGCCCGCCGTTGCGGTCCATCAGCAGCGTGCCGTCCGCGCGATCCACGGCCACCGGCACCGACGACGACGACGAGGCGCCGCCTGCGCCGGCCGAAGCCTGCTGGTAGTGATGGTGGTGGTGGTGGTACGAGCCAATGTGCGGCGCCGCGCCCACGCCGCCGCCGCCGTGCTGCCCGCCGTGGCCGCCGCCGTACTGCTGCATGGACGACGGCGCGGCGTGGAACGGCGCCAGGAACGGCGGGTAGTTGTAGGCCGCGTGCGTGTAGACGAAGTTGGTGCGCGCCTGCGCGCCCTTCATGGACAGCGCGGCGCGGTCGTAGGCCAGCGCCGCCTCCTGCGCCGTGTCGAACGTGCCCAGCCAATGCCGCTCCTTGGTCGTCGGGTCGCGTATCTCCGCCGCGTACCGGCCCCACGGGCGCCGCCGCACGCCCAGGAACCGCCCGGGCTCCTGCGCGCGCCGGCGGCCGCGCCCCGATGGCGGACGCTCGCCCGGCGACGACGGAGGGGACGGCTGCGGCTGGCCCGACGACGCCGGCTTCGGCTGGTGGTCGGAGAACGCCATCATGGTCTGCTGGTTGCCGCCGCTGCTGCCACCGCCTCGAGTGTTCATCATGGCCGCACGAAGCCACGAACCGAGTGATGAGCTAGCTAGGGCTTTAGCTGCTGTGTAGTAGTGGCTGTGAGCTACCTAGCTTGACAATGCTTGGTTGAGGTTTTTTGTGTAGTGTGGTAGTGGTCTCAAGAGAGGGAGGGAGGGGTGGTATTTAAATGGAGCTTGGAGGGGAGGAAGAGGAAGGGCAGGCACTGTGGATGAGATGGAGATGGCAGGGGTGACATGCATGCTCCCCACTGCACTTGTTTACTAATTCCAGGAGGAAGAGGAATTGAAGGACTGGAAGCTGCTTGTTGGTCTGTATGCTGCATCTCTCTATTCTCTTCTCTTCTCTCCAAGTGTTGTGTTTGGATTTGTGTGCCCTAACCATAGGACAGGCCAGTGGAAGGAATGTTGTGGCAAATGTTCTCTCATCTCCTTAGTTTCATATACTTCATTCAATGAAAACTTAATGCTACACATACATACTCCTACATGAAGTTAGTATACCATCATCCTAGATATGGCATGCTTCAAAATGTTGTAGCTATACTGCTATAGTGATCAAGAGCCACCCCCCACCCCACCCCACCCAAAAGAAAAAAACAAGAAAATAGGTTCAAAAGAAAAACAAGATCCATCCATAAACTCTTTAGTTGGGTCCTACACAAGACATATTGCCTTGCACGTAGTGATGATTCTGTGCTGAGTACCGAGTGTCGCAAACTAATAAGATTATGAAAAAGATGCCTGCCACTGATGAGAAAAAGGAGGCAACAAAGAACACAACATACATATACCTAGTCATCGATCCTTTTAAACATTGTGATCTACATATACTCCAAAGATGCTACCACAATAGCTCTCATGATACATGTCAAAATGCTACACAACAACCATGCATACTGTGCTTTTTGGGGGGCCATATGGGGCCTTTGCTTTCTCGTGTGCATGTGCTTGCATTGCTTGCGCAATACATGAGAGAACTATTTACTACTATAGAAACAACAACAACGTAACCTTGCCGCCTCTGGTTCTGGTACGTGTAAGAAACTTTCAAATGGAGTGGTTAGATAGAAACAAACATTGTGAAATGTGTACTAGAAGGCAGCAGGGAGGCACTCTTTCTCATGACATATATTTCCTTCTAATATTTTGACGTGTTTCCTTTGGTTCCATGCATAGAGCCTTGAGTGACTCTCACATGAGGTGAGGGTCCAGTGGGGTCTCCCTCTTTGACTCCTTTTCCTTGTTGAACCTTGCTTTTTCTCTCGCATGAGCCAGACAAATCCATGGACAACGATCATTATCCTTCCCAATCACACTGAGGGAGCTCACTCTCTTGCATAATCTATTCGCAAATGGACACATTCGGTAGAGATTAGTGCGCATGTGCGTGCCGGTGCCGGGTTCAAATGCGAACAAATGGAATTATCGAAAGGAGTGATATTTAAACGGGAAACAAGAGAACTATCCCTTTCATGTCTCTCTAGAGCCATTCTTAAGAGCCTAATAGCTGGCTTTTTGGGGTCAAAAAGATGGAGAGAGAGCCAAGCCGGAAAGGGACGTAGAGGGTAATGCATCCAATGCACAGCAACGTCAATCGACCGACTGTTAAGTGTGTGGCATGTGAGGTGATTCATTCATGCAAAAGAAGAAGAGAACATGTACACGAATTGAATTAGCTAGTGGATACCACCTTTTTACCCACCTAATTTTTCCTCGGGTAATTAAACTTCAATATCTTTTGTATGATGATCAGACGACTTTTTCAAACCGACATATATATACGCATATTTTTTCGAAAAGGATATATATACGCATATATATGCAAATAAATGTGAATTATTAGTGATTTCCTTCTTAGTCGTAGGGAAATGTGAATCTACTTCTAGAAGCTAAGCTATTGGTGCTACCCTATGTTGCAGTGAAATAGCATCAGTAAATTAATAATTACACGTGGTCGCTTATGAGTTAAACGGGTGAGAAAACCGCGTTAATCTTCATAGTTTGAAGCATCTTGGTAAAGGGTGTTCTTGGAGTGTACAAAGCCTTGACTTCCCGTTCCTCATGAAAACAATGGAGAGCTTGGATTCTTATGAGGAGCTGCATTTGGAGCAATTCTTGCATCTAAGGCCATAGAATCTACAATAGACAAGAGGGAGTAGAGCTAGTGCAGGATCTTATCTGGTGATCTTGACTTCCCCTACCCCAGCCCACCCCAGCCCTCTCGTGTGAATTTGGCATATATATGTTGGCCATGGCCTGTGAAATGCAACATGGGGCCAGGTCAAGCCCTAGCTAGACATCTGAAAAGGTGTGAGGAGAAGGTGGTCTTCAACTGAAGAGGGGAGGGAAAAAAATTAAAGGCAGTTGGGGCATGCACAATCTAAGGACAAGGAGGTTCCACATAATGTCCAGGACAAGATCCTTTTTTTCTATTTAGATAATGTTCTGACAAGATGTACTATCTGAATTTTATAAATGTGATTAAGTTTGTTAATTTGGAGAGAGACCAGAAGTAGTACTAATTATGATGGAAGGAGCACAGCACACAAGGCACATGTTGTTGTCCATTTCACCGGGTTTTGTGGGTGGCCTTTGCACTACTTTGACTTTAGGGTTTAGACCTCTGTTATAGAAGGAACAAGCGATGGGGGAAAGAGGAGTGGGGCTTTGTAGCTGCATGCCTAGAAGTATATATGCGAGACAAGCTCAGTAAACAAAATTAGGGAAAGGTAGAAAAAGACCACTTGGAGCATGCACATTTGTCTCACCAACTTGTGATTTGAATAAAGCAAGAGAGGGGCAGAGTTTGGTTGTGAAAAAGTGCTGTCAGAACATAAACAAACTCCGGCCGGAACTCGCTTTAATCATTCCAAATTTGAACCCACATTTCAGTTTATAGGATCTTCAATTGATTGATTAATTGTTCGAACTAACTACTAAAGTTTTATACAGTTGTTTTATGAGTAGATGTTTTTCCTTTATGTTTCATACGTACTCAGCAATGAGCATCACTTTATATTATTGCTGATCTTCATATAATTTGTTGTTTCCAATGCTTACCCTTTTTCTTTGGTAGCGAGTGTAAACTTAAATATGTTTATGAATATAACAAGAAGAGAGAGAGCATCAAGGAACAGATGAGACAAGCAGCGAGCGAGACTGGAGTTGCGTTGTTCAAACCCCAAGCCCGGAAAGTAGAGGAGCAGAGCAGGTTCTTGTATTGGTCAAAGTGCTCTCGTAGTGCTGCACTGCTGCTGTTTGGTGGGGATCGATTAATAATCTAACAAAGCGACCAAGTACCGAAGAGAGAGGACAGTGCAGTGCAGTACCAGACCCTCGTCCCTCATATGCATACCATCATCAGCAGGCAACATGCAATGCAATGCAATTACAGAGAGATGATTGGCATGCACCGGGAGTATTTTCTTGGGAGTCTTTCTCCAAGTTCCCATGAAGGAACCGTGTTAGGCTGCCTGATCCCCGATGCCACGCGTGCATTTGACCAAGCAATCATTAACATATATATGGATAGCACGCGCATGTATGGTTTTACTGCATGCATGCATTCCTGAAACACTGTTATTTCTGGGGATTGGTATAGTAGCTGTATCAGATGACTGTCAGTAAAAGAAAGTACTGGGGATGCATGGAAGATTCAAGGCTGATGATCAGAGAGGCAGAGTGAGTGACAGGTCCGGCCGGGCACATGCATGTTGATGTTGGAGCAAAAACTGACAAGTACGAGAGCACAGAGCCTTGCAAAAAGGGGAGCTTGAGGCCTGAGCATCCTGCTCCTGATGACTATACTATACAGAGGCCGTCGTAGCCTGTCTGCTGGCTTGCCTGCTTCTGCTTGTACAGTCCGCTACGCTACTCCGGCCTCCTCCATTGATTTTCACTGACTCGCCTCCCTCTCCATCATCAGGATACATATGGAAGAATGATGAATGCATATCGTCTTGTTTAGTTCAGCAAGTTTCAGTTTGCAACTGTAAAAATAACGATTTTAAAAATATGTGACATGTATTTTAATAACTATTTTTGGCAACTTTCAGCTGCAACTTTACAAACTAAACGCGGCCTCAGCTCAGGCCGGCCACTCATCATCCGCTAGCTGAAAAAATTGTGATGGAGATTCTCTCTCACACACTCTCTGGCCACCAGCGGTCGGCTCGGTATTCCTGCTGCTTCCTTGAGAATCATGCAATGCATCAGTAAGTGCATGCATACGAGCAACCAGGGTAGCAGCAGCTGCCAACCACTACACTCCCTGCAGCAAGGCAGCAGGCAAGGGTCGGGTCGGCCTCGTATAGCTAGCTGCATGCGTGGCTGCTTGCAAGTACAAAGGAATGGACGGGCCGGTCGCCGGTTCGATCATGTGTCCGTACGTATACCATCATGCATCTGTGTCACACTGTCAGAGTGTCAGTCGACATGATTAACCAACCTTGTACTGTGTATTATTGCTGTATTGTAATTATAAGAAGAAAGGAGAAATGGATACTATCTCCGTTCCACAATATAAGCACTTTTTGATTTTCGTACCAACGTTTGACCATTCGTCTTATTTAAAAATTTTGAGAAAATATAAAAAATAATTATGGTATACTTAAAATATATATACAATGATAAAACGTGTCATAGCAAAATAAATAATATTTTCGAAATTTTTTTGAATAATACGGATGATCAAACATTGGCGCGAAAATCAGAAAATGCTTACATTGTGGGACGGAGGGAGTAGATATATATATAGCAGGGTGGTACGTAGAGGCTGTGTTTGTGCTTGTGCCGTACGTCGAGGCCGGCCGGCCGGGCAGGGAAGGGAACAGTAGGGTCGTGCGAGTGGCAGAGGCACATGTGGCGACGTGTCGCCGCCGCATTGCGCCTGGCTGCACTGCACAGGACCATACGGCGCACGCGCACGGGAGGGAACGAGGAAGAGGAGGGAGCGGGTACGAGAAGACGTCGATCGCAGCCGAGCCGACCCAGCCGCGCTCGGTCACCTGCATGCCCGCCTCGATCGTCACCGCCGCTCCCGAGACGTGCCCGGCCGCTCCCTCTTGCCATGTTATGTTGTGGCCGAGCCGATCGGCGCCGGCGCCATACCGTACGTGCCTGCTAGCTACTGCTAATCTATCTGCTCATGCATCATGCATCATGCGTGCGCGCGGCATCTCTTTTCCATGCGTCTGTCTAATGAAGCTAGGGGAGTTAACTTAGATTCTTTAGAAGGCGAAATGCTTCTTGTTTTACAAAAGAATCCTACCGTTTTGTGCAACACAAAAAAAAAAAAAATCCTCTGTTTTCCAACTTACAAGCTGTGGCCAATGCAAGCCGATATGATCCGATCCAAACTGAAACAAATCACCAGTTGAGTGGTGAGCGAGTAGCGAAGAAGCATGGCAATGGCACTGTCCATGTGGGGAGGAATGTCACGAGCTATATATGAGTGTGACAGACAGCGAGGGCGAGGTGATTGTTCACTCATGAGCCGAGCGTGACAGCATGTGTGTACTGGCCGGCAGCGGTACACATGCTGGCAGTGGCACTAGTACTAGTACAGACCGGAACGGACCAGACCAGACCACAGGTGTGTACATGTGTGAGAGAGTGAGTGATGGGCAGCAGAGCTCACAGGCAAGTTGATGGCGAGAGGGGCACTGTTCACGCAGCTAGCACATGATGATGAGGGATAGGAGAGGAGAGAATCGATCGGGTCCGGTCCGCCGGCCGGGGACGACGTGTCAGGCCGCGGGCCCGTCCAATCACTCCCTCCCGAAATGGCAACAAAGTACCGTGTTTGGTTTGCTTTCCGACGGCGTTTGCACGGTCCGCCCCCCGCCCAGAGAGGGATCGGAGTCGAGGACCAAACCAACAGACTACTTGGATCCATGCTGGGTGCAAGTGCAAATGCTCTAGGATCAACGGTGTGATTCTTCTCTTCTCTAGGATAAACAGGCTTGCGAATCCTTCTATAAGGCCTCTTAGTTCAGAAAGTTGTTCTAAAAAATTGTTATTGAAAAACGTGTTACAAAAAAGACATATATTTCAATGCGTTACTTTTATATAAACTTGTCTTGTTTAGTTTGCCTAGTTTCAGCTTGCAACTGCAAAAATAACTCATTGAAAAATACATCACCTCTCACATGGCACCTTTATCAATAGTCACTTTCGATAACTTTCAACTTCAACTTTTCAAAACTGAACATGCCGAACTAGTGCAGAAGGCAGATCCTACGTACGTAGTATGTAGCTTTTGCTTTGACTGTACACTAGCAGAGGCAGAGCAGCCAGCGTAGCGCAGGCTACACCAGGGGCATGGATGCTGTCGTTACGACATGTTGACTCCTCGGGAAACAACAGGCTAGGCCTGTGGGCTGAGCTCGACATGGCCACCCAAGCCACTGGATCTCTTCCTTTCTGTGTCATAATCCAAGGAAAAGACGCATCGGCCACGAATTCTACCACCGAGAGTGAAGGGGGCACACAAGTTTTTGCCGTTCCATGTGACTGGTAGAACGGATATACGCAATGCAGTAAAAAGACACAGGAGCAAGCATTTCCCTTTGACACCACAACAACAACAAGCTCAACAGCTAGCTGAATGGGAAGTTAACAATCATCAGCTGAATACCATGATGCTGCATAGGAAAACCTTGGAGTACACCACACCGTTACATTTCTAAACAAGGGATGCTAAATTGTACAGTCTGGGAATTCCCTTCCCGTGTAAAGTGCATGTGTACCATTGTACTACCCTCTATTAAGCTGCCTACTGATACAGGTATCGTTCCTATTAAGCTGCCTTTTGCAGCAAATGGAACCTCAAGTACTCGCACGACAGGCACAGTAAGTTTACAATGTTGAGAGGTTCAGAGGAATGCAATAGATTTGAATGACAGGTGGGGACAAAATAAGGGATGGATGCTTGCCCCCATTTCTTTTGGGTTCGAGGCCTGCGTGCTTGTAGCTTCCTAATACTAGTTAGAATCGAAAGTGATTTCAATTTTTCCTTCTTTTGACTCTTTCTGGGGCATGAATCATCAGCAACCTGCATTCATTTAGGAAAACATACATCAGATATACAAAATGCTGGTGTACATGAGTATCCACAGTGATATTGTGGTCAATAGAAAGAAATAAAATAACACGAGCAAACAGAAATATTCCATTTAGGTGGTATCTGCTAAAGATGATTGTGCAGATATCAGCCTATTTTATATATGACAACGTCCACTGATCTAATCTGGGACACGAGAACGCTATAAGGGAACAACGGCTAGAGATATCCCCTGGCTTCACCTGGAAGCCACGGAGGAGAGTTCGAATCATGGCTGGCCTGCCCACCTCTAGCCTCTCTAGTGAGCATGCCGCCAACAAGAACACTACGAACCATCTATCTACTGAACTAAGGTGACACTCTGACAGTACCGTGAACCTATATGATTGACAAGTAGGTTTGGCAATGGTTTCATGGCTTAGTTTCACTTCATTGCACTATCTGCCCATCAATTTCTTTTGCATGAAAGAACAAGGGGAAAAAAGAACCTTTACTGAATTACCTTTGCCCTTTTTCTTTTTATTTTTCTTTTTCTTCTTTTTCTTGCTTGGTTGTTCGTCATCTTGATGAGCTTTAAGCTTCTGAATGATACAAACAACTAAGTCAGATACAATTCAATGAGCCTTGCACACATAAACCAACTGGATATATGCCAGATAAAATTCAGTGGATATTTTAAGTGAAGTTTCAGGAGATATACCTTATTTTTCCTTTTCCTTTTTCTTTTGATACCCTTAACCTCTGTTTCATCTTCAGAATCCTGTCACTTTAGAAGTTAGTAAATGCTGAATAAAAGTATGGGACTCATATAAGAAAACTATAATCTACAAAGATACCTCAGAGCCATCCTCAAATGATGACACATGCCGTACTACTCTTCCTGAAGTTGAAGCCTCACCTGCATCAGCAATGTAAAGTCATTAAAATGTAAGCCCAATACGATTCCGAGGGGATGTAGATCAACTTTGCTACTTCTCAGATATACGACTATGTGAGAAAACAGAGGAGGAGGTGTCCCACAAAAATATTATCTTAGAAGCCAATCTGGTCTTAAGCAAGTCGCAGATTAATGGGTAAAAGGGCAAAATCAATCTATCGTCATGTCTGAATTGTCTTTACTGTTTCAGGCATACATTGTTATGAAGTCCCACACAAGATAAAACCACAGTATGTGGCAGTCACCTCTGAGCATTTTCCATGTGGGTCAATAGTTCATTGGATCATAGCAAAAACACTGAACGGTCAGTACGAACAAACAATTGCAAAGCAAGCAAGAAACTGAAAACGGACAGTGTAACTGTAAGATGAGGTCTATTTCATACTTCAAAGTCGTACTTACAAGTGTCACATGGGACAGAAGAAAAATGAGTATCACCCAATGCCTAGTAACGTTACATCGTATAACATCTTTGCCAGAATAAATATAGAGGAATGGGAGCAGAAGTGTACCCTTGCTAGCTTTTATGGTTTCCTTTGCATTTTTCACAGCCAGATTAACAAGGTCAGGGTTCAGGGAGTCCAAGCCATCAGGTTGTTGAAGTTTTCTCTCGAGGAATTTCGCTAAGGCAGCTGCCTTGTTTGTGGTTAGTGGTCCCCCGGGATGAGCCAACCTATTTGATAAAGCAATGAATCATAATGTTAGGAAAGATCATATGATTCTCACACAGAGATGAAGTAGTTAGATTTTTATTGCCAGTAGAAGATCTGCCTGTCTCTATTTCAAAAGGCAGTGCTAGGCAGAACAACACCGCCTCACCTAGCACCTAGGCGTTTTTATGTCTAGAGGTTTAGGACCTGATCTAAGTATGGAAGTAGGACAAACGTAGAGAGGCGAAACCGAACTATGGTCATGGAACTTATGATATCTCATAATCAGGTCTTTAAAATCGGCGATAAGCTGAAACAAACAGGGCCTCTGCTGACTATGCTCTGATGCGAATTTTGAGTTACATAAGGCCATTCTCTGGTCATGTTAAGGCACCAAGCAGGGCATAGGCAGTTAGGCACCTATCAGGCTATCGGTATCATGAACAAAAAGAGCCTAATTACTGAAACTAAAATCTAAATCACATTCGCATATAACTCCGTAAACTACGAATGCAATTGAGAAACCAAGTTTACACGAAGTATTTTAAAACACGCGATCTCACTTTATAACTGCACGCAGTCTCCATCTACCTGACCGAGAGGCTAAACTGCGATTGGCGAAGCCTTAAATCCGCAGCTACAGTCATCGCGCTATCAATTTGGTCGAAACAACATAAATCAGTACTAGAATCTAGTTGCCACCGCAAGCGCGACACCACGATACGCTCGAATCGGGCAATCTGTGGATCTGGACGCAGGTAGCACAGGAGGGGGCGACGCGATACCTCGGCTGGGGACGGGAGGCGGGAGGCGGCGGAGGAAGCGGCGCGAACTTGCTGCCCCGCATCGCCCGCCTCTCCTCATCGGACAGGTCGCCGGCCGCCGCCATGTCGCCGCCGCGCGGCGCGGGATGGTAAGCGCAGGCAGGAGGACTGGAGGAGGAAGGAAGCGAGACGGTTTCGGGTTCGTTGGGTTGTGGTCTGGTCTGGTCTGGTCGGACCAGGTATGGAGCCGGGCCGGACCACCGTGCCCGTGCGGGCTCGGGCCCGGGGACCCTCCCAGCCGAAAGAGCCCGTGTGGCCTCTGTAGCATGCTTGGCCGCATATCTGTCAATGACATGTGGACCCATGGCACCGATTGTTTTGCAACAATTTCTGTAAGAGGATAGGTGATGTGATTGGATCGGTACCCCCATCCAAATGAGCGTACAACTCTCGTGACATGTACACAAAAATAGTACAGAGAATGGGCCTGATTGGTTGCCTAACAAAGTGGTCAAGCCAATATGCGGGCAAGGGCAGAAACTTTTGGCGTTTATTTTGCTAAAAGGCAATTTTCTTTTGCCAAAGTTCCTTAACAAAGTGACAACGATAATCTTGTCATATTTGGACATCCAATCATTTTTCCACATATGTGCTAGTATAAATCATAGATATTAGTGCTTGTATTTGACATCAATTTATTCGGTGATAAAATTTTGACTGTTATACTTTTGATACCCAACCAAGTGGTACTCTAAAATTCTGGCTCAAGTTTTGGCAAAAAAAAAATGGCATGCCAACATTTTAGCTTAGCAACTTTTGATAGCCAACCAATCAGGCTCAATATGACTCAAATCTGTAGCTAAGCTAATGCTTTGATTTCCAAGATGAACAGAGTCTATTTACAAGACCACCGAAGCTGCAGAATTCAAACGGTGGCAACTTGTTGATTCGGCTATTTTTGTACGCTCGATGAAAACTACAGACGACTGACAGACATACAAGCACAGACAAGAAGAGTACAAGACTGCACTGATATCTTCGGCAGAACAGAAGGCTGATGAATTCAAAGCGGCCATATCACAAAATCCGCTGCTGCTGCTTTGAGGAACCAGAACCACTGCAGACTGACTGCTCTGCTACACGTAGTAGATCATGCCGACCTCGATGAGGCTGATGTGGGGGATGTGCAGCGTCACCGACGGTCCCCTGCAGTTCTTGCGGAGGAACGAGTAGGCGTAGTTGATGGCGAACGTCTTGAAGAAGTTGGAATTCTTCCTCGCCTTCACGTACGAGTGGCCGATGATGTACGCCACGCCGGCCTCCTTGGCCTCCAGGAGGTCCGACAGCTCGTCCCTCACCTGCGGGTCGATCCGCTCCTCCTCGTCGATCTGGAACCGCACCCTGCGCCGGCGGCTCACGCTGCCAACGGACTCCAGCTCGTAGATGGACTGCAGGCTCCGGAGCGTCTCCGACTTGCTGCTCCGGGTCAGCTGGGTCGACGTGCCAGCTGCGAGTGCTTCGTCGATGGAGTCGCTCACCACCAGCCCGGTGCCCGTCGTGTCGGTGGTGTGGACGACCGCCATCCGGCCCTCCGTCGACGACTCGTAGCTCCCCGCNGACTCCTCGGCCTCCATCTGGATGAACCTGGCGATGCTCATCACCAGGTGGTTCTCGAAGTTCTCGTCGTCCTTCTGCACGTCCTTGTACCCGTACCTGACGATGCACCGGTACATGCGGTACTCCCTGGGGCCGATCCGCCCGATGAGGTACCGCTCGTCGGTGGGCACGTACGGCACCGGCACCGACTTGACGCACACGAAGACCAGCACCTGGTGGAACGCCGGCAGGTTGGTGACGAAGTGCGAGAAGATGGCCGGCACACCGGTCACCAGCTCCGTGTAGATGAGGCCGATCCCGGGCACGCGCATGATCCCCAGGCTTGGGCCCAGGTTCAGGATCCATTTCATCGACACCTTGTTCTGGAGGTCGAACAGGTACTTTCTTCGCGTGCCATAGTGCCACACGTACATGACGGACATGAACACGATGGCTAGCGCGATGGGAGCCCAGCCTCCCTGGGGAACCTTCATGACTGCTGCAGAAAAGTAGGCGGCTTCAAGTGACCCGAAGAATACGAGGAATAGCATGGAGATTAGGATATTCTTCTGCCACACGAAGATGATGACCAAGGACATCAGACAGGTGGTGATAAACATCACGCTGATGCATGCGAGACCTGAGATCATACAGAGGAAGGGCGCAAGAATTAGTATCTGTCTGAGAAATTCATGAAAACTATTAACAACTTATAAGTTTTAAAAAGGGAATGGAACTTAGCAACGGTGTTCATTATTATTTGCTAACACAAAGGGGGCGTATGTGAGATACATTGCCCATTTCTTTAATCTTTGGGTTGTTCAACAAAAATGTATGAAATCAAACATACTATGTGATAGTAATCAGGGTTCAATATTAGAGGGTGCGCCATGCAACAGAAAGATGAAAATCCCTGAGATTATGAATAAAATGAAGAGTATACACATGCTGTAAATGGATGTGCCATATGGATCCAGAATAAAATCCATGTGTTTTATAGAATTCACCAGTTTCTGCAGAATTGAAGTGGTCAAACTTACCATAAGCATTTCCTATCACTGTTATGTCACGGAAACCAAGGGCCACGGCTAAACAGAGGACCATCAGAATCCAATTTATCTCAGGTATGTAAATCTGGCCATGGATCCACCTTGATGTATGCACGACCTTCACTCGTGGAAAGCATCCCAAAGCAAGGCACTGCTTAACAATAGAAAAGGTTGCGGATATAATAGCTTGGCTGCCCACAATTGCAGCAAGAGTTGCTATGACGAACACAGGCCAAAATAAAGGATCTGCAGGCATGATGTGAAATGATTCAACGCTATTTCTTCAGAAATATGTGAAACAATAAGACAAGATTCTTAGTGTTCTGATTTCTGAAGCTTACTTGGAATAGAAAGATAAAAACTGCTATGTACAGCTGAAATGTTTTTAGACAGAAACGCAGCCTGCCCCATGTATTGGAGCACAAGACAGGGATATATGACACCAACGAAAGCCAGCTGCAAGCAGGACAATAACTGAATTATACATAAATCTTTTTTGAGTTTCGACAAACATTTAAGACATTCTTCATACCCTAATAGATGCAGCAGTGAAGTGACCAAGATCAGCAAACATAGCTTCCGTACCTGTATGTGTGATACAAATTGTAAGGCAACTATTCATTCTAAAAATAAGATAGTAGTTTCAGTTTGATAGCAGGTCTACTTGAATTCACCTGTGATAGCCAGAAGTACTCCACCTAGAGACATCCAACCATCTCTTCCCGTTTTCTTAAAAAACATTACAATGTAGTGGGGAGAAAGAGCAACAAATATTCTAGGATTCCAATGGATGATGTTGTATAGACCAATGATACCAACGGCCAAGAGCCACAGTACAACAATAGGAGCAAACATGAATGCCACCTTATGAGTACCTCGGTGTTGCAGAGCAAAGAGACCAACAAGCACAACACATGCAATGAATACGATCCATCCTGTGTGCCAGCAAGTCAGTCAGGATGACAAAAGAAAGAAAAGCACTGGATATATCTAGTTCAAGGGGGGAAGGAAAGTGTTGCATATAGTTTATAATTACTAATGTTAATGCGCGAAACTCCGGCATACACAAATTAACATTTCTGTATTTATGTAGTTCTCTGTCATACTGGTGCACAAGCACTCATACAAAAGATACACCAATATGTGTCAAGCCAAGACACACTCATACCCTGTATCCCCTTCAGGTTGAAATATGAATAATACATAGTAATTTTAGAGATCTATAGCTTTAAATTGATTTGGTTGTCTTCAAGATCTTGCCAGATCAAACCTGAGTTCTAGGAAGATTCAAAAAATAAGATAGGCTTTCCAGTTTGTCCAGAATTTCATGTTCCACTTCCTACTTACCAACTTTCTCGAACACATGCCAAATAAGCACAAAATTCTAAAATATTCAATGTAATTTAAGAATTCATATTTTGAGTATCTCTACTGCAAATTTAAATCCATATTGCCATTTACGATACAATTAGATTACAGATTTAGTGCAGCCCCTCAGATCATTACCAAAAACCTAAAAGATCAGTTACGAAAAACAGCTCATGTTGTTGAATTCGAAACTAACCTACTTCAGCCAACTGCCTGGTACTCTATAAGCATGATTAGATGGAACGTCTTGTCAAGAACATCTCGTGATTAGAATAAAAATTACTTTACAACAATGAGTTTCTCAAAAACAACAGGCAGTAGACAGAAATAGATCCACCGCATACCATTCGCTAATCCAGTTGTGGCAGGGTCTTGTAATCCAGATATGGCTGACAAAACTGCATTTGGCACAAGATTAGATGTTACAGGGGAGAAGTGTACCGCATAACTACGTGGAAAACAAATTGAAGAAACCAGGACATTAAATGCATACCAGACATTGTTGGCGTAAGGACACCATCACCTATCACCATGCAAGCACCAAACAGAACAAAAAGAAGTAAACAGGTCCGCAGCTTCCTGTGCTTCTCTAGAAACCTTTTGAATGGAGAGGAAACCGCAGTGCGATCAGTGCCTGGTTGATAATAAGTTGACAACTCTTCGTCTGCTGCTTGCTGGTTTGGCAGCAGACTGAATTTTGCATGCCTGCAAAGAAGTGAGTACAAAGCAAATGTTCCACCTGCAGATTGTAAAACACATTAGTTTTGATCAGTAACAAAGAAACATACTACTTAGCTAAACAAAGTGACTGCAACGCAGTTTGCTAAAAAAAAAGAATAACTGGTAGACAGCTAAGCCAACGTTCTTCTTATACAACTTGTTCTTTTCTGTATTCCTTATAACAGCATAACCTAACAGAAGTTTTGCATGTCCTAAGCTAAGCTAGCACTTTCTGTACAACAAACAAAACTAGCTTGAAAGCATATGCATTTCAATCAGAAAATCAATGGCACAACTTGACAGTTCCTAAAGGCATCAATAACAAAATATATTGCAATTAAATTGCTTACCTTCTCCATTATCATCCGCACTCAATACAATGATGACATACTTCAGCAACGGAACAAGTGTAAAGGTCCAAAATATCAGAGAAAACAACCCAAAGATGGTTGTCTCATCAACGTAATCACTCAGTCTCCCCGACAACGAGTTTGTGTACACGTACAAAGGCGACGTACTCAAGTCTCCATACACCACACCGAAGCTCTGGAACGCTAGTAGGGAGAGAGTTTTGCAGTAACTTTTCCACTGAGCCTGCAAAACAGCAACCATAATAAGCATTCTAGTTGTGAGTAGCAGCAAAGCAGAAAGTGTTAGTGGTTAATAAGCAGCACCAATCCAGTACCCAAACACCAAACAATGCAAATTCAGCAGTGCTAACTGTCAAATTTCCAGCGGCACCAGCCAAAACTGCTGATGTATTGCTGGGATTGTTAACTGCATAAACTACTGAAAGTGACGTTTGATATTAGGGAATTAAACTTTTTTAAAAAATCGAAATAAAAATGTACAGATGTCAATTTAAAAACGATAGAGATGAGTCAACGCTGTAAAACGGTGGAAAACATTGGGTGGTCATGGTCAGGTCAGTTTTCTACCGTGAACAAGTAGCATCGAGCAGAGGAGCTCCATCCAAACGTTGACTGGATTCAATCACATGATACGGATGAACCCAGTCATCGACACGAGCAACTTGACCAACCAGCGATTCAACGAATTTGGCACTCACGAGTTACGTGTTCCTCGGCGAATTTGTACCTGAATACCCCCTCTCGATATCGCAGAATCAAAATCGAATAAAAGCGATTTGAAGCCAGTCCACACTCGCTCCAAATCGACCAAAATCAAAACGCGCCCGCAGGCCGCAGCAGCAACTCTTCGCGTCCTGGATCGCGCGCGACGACGCAAAATCGAACGAGACACGAGCAAAACCCTCCCCAAACGAGTTGAGACATCAGAGCAAAAGGGGGCGACGGCGAGTTTACCTGCCGCGCCGCGGCGCCGATCTCCTCGTCCATTGCGCTCCCGCCCGCCCAGACTGGAAGCGAGCGCGTAGGCAGGCAGAGACTAGTCGTCGCAGCGGCCGCAGCAGCAGCGGCGGAAGCTGGAAGAAGAAGTAAGGGCTAAGCGGAAGCGGAACCCACTGCTGGAGCTACAGCTACGCCCATGGGGGGTGGGGTGGGCTCGTCGTCGAGCAGGAGGAAGGAAATTAAACGGCGGCGGGGATGAGGGCGGAGCGGAGGAGAGAAAGAGAAGCGCTCCCCCCTGGTCCAGTTTTTATAGCGGAGGGAGCCGTGGAAACGAGGGAGGAGAAGAGGCGGAGCAGCTAACGCGGGGGCTGGAGAGCTTGACGCGCACGTCGCCGTCGCGTAAGAGCAGCGTGCTGCCGGTGGCGGCGGCGGCGGGCGCGGCCCGTGCCGGAAGTTTATGGGAGGCGGCGGGGGCGGGTACCTGGTGCGTCCGCGCGTGGGTGGGACCCGGCTGCGGGGCCGCGGGGATCGGTGGGGTCGGGGTGTCAGTGAGGTGGGCGGGCTAGAAAGGACCCTGCCCAGTCGTGGGCTCGTGGCCCGGACGAAGATGGGGCCCGCATTGTGGATTTTGACACGAGCGCCGGGCGCCATCTCGTGTGGCACGGGATGGTGCAGAGATTCTTGTGGCCAATCACGTGCGGAGTGGAACGATGGAACAGTACGGGCACGCTTATTTCCTTTCACTTTCAGCGATCAAAATGAGATTGTGTGTCTTCCACCTGTGACAGAAATTATGTCTTTCACGTCTTGTTTAGCTCAGAAAGTTGCTGTATCAATATGCAAAACTTCTTTAAAAAGTTGCCAAAAGTTATTATTGGAAAACATGTCGTGAAAGAGTGGGCACGTTTTCTAATACGTTGGTTTTGCATAAACTTGCAGAACTAAATAAGGCCTCAGTCAGTCTTGTCTTGCTATTCTTAGTATTGTTCTTCTCAATTGTAAATGCAACTAATTTGTTATATTGATGGTATCTACAGTATAGTGTGTTGCTAATGTGAAAAATCGTTGCATTGTTAGAAATCACCTAGACAAGACAAATTGGATTGAAAGTCTAAAATCTTGGGCGAGTTTATATTTGGAATTGGAGTCAATAATACAATTATACTCCCTGAAACAAAATTACCAACATGTCTCGGTACATATCAGTAAATAAATATGAAAACATAAATCGAATATGTCACAAATGAGTCAACTACATCTGTTACCCATATAGCATGCCCGATGGCTTCCAAGTCCCATCCCATTGGTTCTCAACTCTCGAGTATTAGGGAATTTGCTACAGCGTGTCCGCGCAGTATATAGACGTCCGGCGTGCGCATTGGACTTGTGTTGTGACGTGGTTGCTGATTAGCCCCGATCACCCGAATACAAAACGTATAGAGTTAAAAAAAAGTGC
>JAZFNS010020000.1:4226694-4237608 GCA_037127165.1 Alloteropsis angusta | reverse complement strand
TGAACTGCAGCTATGCCGGCCTCCTTTTAGCCACTAATGGGCCGGCCTTTGGCGCCCGTGACACAGGAACTAGGTCTTTTAATGATTAATTGATCTTCCTTCATCTAAACTGGAATGCATAGTTTTTGCCAGAGGGTTATGCTTATGGATGCATTGTCTTAGTTGGCGTGACATCCTCAAACTACAGAATTCGAAGCTATTAGAATTAGATCAGGTTTCTGGTTATTTTGTTCTGTATATTTTTTGAAAAGTCCTATTGGCGTAGTTTTGTTATTCAGGTATTATGATCACAATTCAGTTCAAAATCAGTGAAGATTCTTGTTTTAGATGAAGTGGTAAACAGAGCTGAACTCAGCGTGGGGTTTTCTACTCATATGCCATGTCTGATGTTATGCACATGGCTGGTGTTTCATAAAACTGCATCTCTACAAGGCACTGTTATTTTGTTATTTCTTGTCTGTTTTTTGTGTGGTTGACACTGTATGGATCTTCCTTTCTCTCTCTTCTTTACCTACTCTTGATAATAACTTCTGTAGGTGAATCACCATCATCTTCAGCCTCAGACATTGACAATTTAAATAACAATGGATTATCCAAGGGCTCTTCAAGCAAGGATGCTAATTCACCACAAGTCGCTGGAAATCATTTATTGCTGGCTGCTCGTAATCAACCACACCTGATCCGGTTGCTAGCTTATGTAAGTTGTTAAAATATCCTGATAGGCAGTCTAAACAATGTTCTCACTTACAACACACTTTGATTTTTATTCTTCTAAGGCAGTTCATAACATTTAGTCTGTAGACTATGCAATATGATAAAATGTTTTGTTCATATATTATGCCTAGTCAGCTATTATATTTCGTGTTCCAAGTCTTCTCAAATTTCCAAGACTCAATAGGATACTGCTCACTGCTGCTGGACTACTGGGGTTCTCAATTTTGTGTTGATGTTACTACCATGTTTATTGGCTGGGATGAATCATCAACCCATTTGTTGCATGGATGATGATTGGTGTTATTTGTTTTTCCCCCTCGCTGGGAGGTCACTCAGTGATATCCTATGCAGTTTCATAGAGCTAGATGAAATACATACTTTTTAAGTCAGAAATGGCCTTGCAGCTTTGTCATTTTCTGTCTGCCAAAGGTAGAAGCATTGTGTAGCACATTATTTATTGCAGCATAAAAGTGGTCTCGGCAGTTGCGGGCCTCATGATTGTTAGGATGGTGAAGTTGGGTTGTGAAGCAAATTCTCTAGAATGTTTTGCATTCTATGATGGCAACTTACAAGTTTGCCAGAAGTTAATAAATTAGGAAATTGGATTGATTTTGGCAATCTTGAGCACCTGGTTCTGCTTCCAGGTGAATATCCAAATCAATTGTGTCCTGGGGAGTACTAGTGAGCTGGAGCAATATCCTTGTTCTAGGATGTGAATGGCATTACCGTATTTTAAGGCTTTTATGCAACTGGCATTGCAGCCATATGGAACGATATGGTAGTGGATCAAATCAAATAAGGTCACACGTATATCCTAGGATTTACTCATTCTTCAGAACAACACCTCATACATTAATGTTATGCCACTTTCGATCATTAAGATTCTTCAATTCTATATGGGATCTAATGTCAGCTTTGGTTTTTATAGACAAATGATGTCAATGGTGCCTTTGAGGCAACTCGGAAGTCGCAATTGGCAATTGCTTCTGCTGCTGGCAATCATGAAAATGGAATAGATGGTCTTTCTTCAGTAAGAACAGTTCTGGATTTCAACTTCCGAAGTGTGAATGATCTACTAAGACTTGTGCGGATTTCAATGGAGTCTATCAGCTGCTGACATGTTTAGAATCTGATAAAATGCCATGAGCGGAACAGTTCCTGTGGATGCGCAAAATCCAATTTCTAACTTTGTTCTTGATGAGGTAGCATGAAGCTGAATAGTTCAACAGTGCAAAAAGCATAAGCCTTCTCATTTGCACGCGCTGGTCAATTTGTACAGAAACTGGTCTTGGAATCCTTCCTTTGTCATTTTTATGCACCCAATTAGAATACATAGTTGCACATCCACTTGGATGATTTGGTTTTAGCGAGGGAAGCAACTGAAGATGAGCTTCACACTGCTCAACTCTTGTAATAGTTTGGAGGTAGGAGGAGGCGCTTCACTGCATGCAGTTGATAGGCTATTATACATTGTTATCAGGAAAGCAGTTTGCTCCTGAGCGTTCTCTTTCTACATGATGTAAATTATGTAGTTCTTCATCAAGGCTGGCTTATGGTTGAAGAGTCAGTATCACAGTTTCCTTTCAGCAGTACAAGATGATGTGTTGCCACTTGACAATTTTGATGGTAACCCTCAGTTAAACATAAATGAAGTTTAGTGCCCTTTTCTTAAAGTGCCACTTCTTGATGTTGCTATCTTTATTCTTGAGCAGGGAGAGGACAACCAAACCAACTAATTGTGCTAACCAACAAATCGGCTAGCAGTTTTTCTTTTCACCCTTGCCGTGATGCCATGTCTTCTGGATAAAGTTCATGCAGGTACCTTTTACTAGTATTGTGATCGTTAATTGGGTTCTACATCTCTATGTCTGCTTGTTCTTGAAAGTAGTGTAAAATGAAATTGAATTCAAAAACACTAAATAGATCTGCTATGGTGCAATAATGAAATTGACCAGTAAGAGCATTTGCTGATACTGCTAGCTCATTATGATACATAGACATATGGGGTCTTGTGCAGCATGGTTAGATAATTTTGATACATGTTTCCTGTCGCTGAAATTATAATTCGACAATGCCATGTTCTCCATTCCATGTATTGCTTGCTTCAAAGTGGTACTAGTATAGTAGCTTTCACTTGATATCTTTTTCTGATGTTTTATGGAACCTTTTAAATTTATTCTCGACTCTTTTTCATTATTTTTCAAGACTTTTTAATTTTGCATTTATGATTACCCTCTCAAGTCTAACCTTAGTTTTAAACACCTGTATCTTTTCCTTGTATTATTGTTGTGCAACCTTGTGTCCATTCAAACTGAATTTTCTGACTTTGCTAACTTGGAAATGTTTTTGTCCCTTGGGTATCTAACTGTATTAAGCTAGTATTTTATTTTTTGGCGACCGTATTAAGCTAGTATTCTCTCATGCCCAAACTAGATGCCATTTTGCAGAGATTGTTTTAGGCTGCAAATACTATCTTATTCCACCAAATACCCATACCAAGCTCATGGGCGAACAATGTCAGTGTGAAAAAGAAAAACTATTAACAGCTTTATTTTTAATAGACATCTAGTTAGGGCATGTTGAATAGCAGTGTGCTTAGCATTGCCACCGGCACCATATGATGTTGCATTATTCAGCATTTCACAGTTTTATTTTTACGTGACAAAAACAAAGGTCTGCTATTGGTCATTTTTTTTTTGGGGAGCAAGGGTAAAAGAGAACTATGTTGTAGCTCAAGAACACTGATACGGTGATTGTGTCTTTTCTGTTGCAGGTTTCAACTAAGAAATCACTTGGACCATCAGTACTGTATGGATGTTGTACAAAGAGTTCTAATGTACTATAGGCTAACCCTTTTTTCATGGTCACCAATACCACGACTGTCACCAGCACATGTACATGTATATATACATACACTAAAGGTGGAAAACATTTGTTACGGACGTGCTGGTGCATGTATGTTGCCTTTGATTCTGCCAAGCTTTTAGTGGTTCACTATTCTTCAAATTTTGTCTCATTTAGTTGCTTCAGGTAGTGTCTAGTACCGAGAACTTGTTGCAGAATGCAAGATAAGTTCCGTGTTTTGTACAACTTGTAGCATAACTTCATTGAGTAAAGTTTCAGTTCATCGAGTATAGTGAGTGATGCCAATTGCTCGCCAAATTTCCACTGTATGAAGTCCTGTGGATGCTAATCGAGCCTAGAACATCATTCTGCTGCAAAATGTAATTGCTGTTTTTTTTTAAAAAAAAATACTGTTCCATGCGTTGTTCTATATATAGCAAAGTAATTTATAGATTTCGTCGACGGCCAAAATCTGCCCAAATATCAGTCCTGACCTGATGCTGCATATCCAAGCATCACAATAATGTGGAATCGCTCAACTAAGGGGTGCTCAACTAAGGGGTGTTTAGACGTGGGAAAGGGTAAACTTTATGCATTGAGCTGCGTGCAGGAAAACACAATTCTCTAAGTGAAAACTTTATTTTTTTTTTGAAACTAAACATGGCCCTAATTGATCCAGACATCAAACAGGGCATTCCATCTCGATGTGCAAAGAGTTCTTCAAAAATTTCATCTCCCAGCCTAGCCCCTCGGCCACTCTGTATATCTCCTCCGTCTGCGGGTGCGAAGTGTCGTCCGACGAGAACTTGTGCAGGTGCAACGAGTCGCCGTCGCCGACGCCGCCGGCGTCCACCCAGCTAAACCCCACTTCTTTCTTCACGCCCCTCTCCCGCATCTGCCGCCGCACCCTCGCCACGGCGCCCCAGTCGCCCTTCTCGGCGTAGATGTTCGACAGAAGCACGTAGGCACCGGACTCCGTCGGCTCTGTCTCCGTCAGCACGCCGGCGACCCTCTCGCCGACGTCCGTGTTGCCATGAATCCTGCAGGCGCCCAGCAGGCTCTGCAGAGCCGAGACGCTCGGCCCGGACGGCATCCGCAGCATGAGCTCCTCGGCTTCCTCCAGCCTCCCCGCCCGGCCTAGCATGTCGACGACGCACGCGTAGTGCTCCGGCCACATGTCTGCGCCGTGCTTGGCTGCCATCGAGTCGAAGATCTCCTGGCCCAATCTGATAAACCCGCTGTACCGGCAGGCGGTGAGGACAGAGAGCAGAACCACTCCGTCCGGAGCGACGCCAGAGCGCACCATGTCGTTGAAGAGGCTCACGACGGCGTCGTAGTCCCCGTGCTTTGAGTTCGCCGAGATGATCGCCGTCCAGGCAATGAGACTCCGGTGAACGGTCTCGCTGAACGCCTTCCAGGACTCCTCCAAACTGCCTCGCTTTGCGTACAAGTCGATGAGAGCACCAGAGACATACTCGCTGGTGCCGATCCCCAGCCTCAGCGTCTGGCAGTGATACATCTGGCCGTAAGCCATGGGCACCGTCTCCACAGAGGTCACCGCGCTGAGGACGCTTGCGAACGTAGTCTCGTTGGGCTTCGTGCTCTTCACCATTGACGAGAAGACCACAAGAGCGTCCTCACACTTCTCGTTCTGGGCATAGCCAGAAATCAGAGCATTCCAAGCGATGATCTCCGGATGAGGCATAAGATTGAAGACCATCCTCGCATCATCCATGCGCCGCAGCTTGGCGTACATGGTGATGAGGCTGTTGGCTGCTGCGGCCTTATCAGACACGCCGGTCTTGAGGCACACCGTGTGGATCATCTGCCCTTCCCTCGCCGGGCAGTCTCCGGGCATCGCCGACAGCATGGCCACGAAGGTGACCTCGTTCGGCGCCACACCGTCTCGCCTCATGCCATTGAACAGTGACACAGTGTCCTCCCCGTCCATGGACATCACCGTGGTCCATGTGATAACGTCGCGCTCGTCCATGAACTCGAAGAGCTTCCGGGCGCAGCCAGGCACGCCACACTTGTAGTACATGGCGACAAGCACATTGCCGATGGAGACGTACCCCTCGACGCCCAGCTTCACCGAAAAGCCATGGATTTGCCAGCCAAGCTCGAGGTTCCCCTCGCCGCCGCAAGCCGGGATGACGCTGCAGACTGATATCCGGTCAGGCCGCGCGCCGCCGTCCTTGAGCATCCCAAGGAATACCCGGATCACCTCAGCAGGGCAGCCGCCGTCTTGAGCGAGTCCGCAGAGCATGGCGTTCCAGGAGACGAGGTCCCGCGCAGGCATCTCGTCGAACACCTTCCGTGCCGCGTCGAGCGACCCACTCCGTGAGTACGCCGTGACAAGCGCGTTGCAGACGAACACGTCGGCGGCGAGCCCAGCGCGCGACGCCAGCGCGTGCAGCTGCCGCACGAAGCCTGGCTCCGCCCGTCCCGCGGCGAGGGAGAGCGCGACGGTGAACGTGACGGCGTCGGGCCGCACGTCCCCGGAGCGGAGCGTCCGCGCGGCGAACGCGAGCGCCTCGGCGGGGTCGGGGATCGCGGAGAGGATGGTGTTGTAGGAGCTGGCATCCCGGGCCCGCGCGGTGGCGAACACCGTGGCGGCCGCGGGGAAGGAGCCCGCCTTGGCGTAGCGCGCGGCGAGGGAGTTGGTCACCGCCGCGAAGCCGTGGAGGCCCGAGGCGACCGCGAGGCCGTGGAGCGCGGGCAGGGCGGCACCGTCGGAGCGCGCGACGGCCGCAGAGAATTCGATGGGGGAGACGGGGTGGCCGGCCAGGAGGCGGGCGAGGGGCGCGGCGCTGGCGGCGGTTGGCCGGCGGGGAGTTTCGGCGAACAGGTGGTGGGCGGCAGCGGTGGAGAGCGCGTGTGATTTGGGCGCCGCGCGCGCGAGCCGCCGCAGTGGCATCTGCCAGCGAGTCGCTGGCTCTGGCTGGGCCCAAACGATTCCACGGGCCTCTAGTTATTATTACATGGGCCGTTTCGTCCTCCCGCGGCCCGCTCGCCCGCGAATCTGTCTGCGACCTCGTCCATGGCGTGGGGGCTGCTTCTGCAGCAGCCTGCAGGGGGCGCCGCCGCCGCCGCCGCCGCAGCCTTGTGGCCGTCCCTCGTACTCCCGCCTACTCGTCGGAGCTTCTCCAACAAGGTACTACTAGCCAATAGACCTGTCACCTGTCACACTTTTTTGACTGTTTTGTGAGGTAGGCAATTCGTCGAACAGGTTGTGGGTGGTGGTGGTGGATAAGTGCTTGATGCGATTTTTGATCCTGTTGCTCAATTTGAGTGGACGGCGTCGTCTGCGAAAATTAACTGCTTGATCGGCTTGTTATATTTCGGAAGGTTTAGGACATCATGCCTGGCTAACTGGGGCTCAAATGATTTGGCTCTGTAATATGTGTAGTTCAGGGCACTAGGGCAGTCTGTTAGTGCAGTACATGAATGGAATTTTGTTTCGTTGGGGATGAATCCATGGATTCACATATTCTGATAAGGACGATTGGTGCCACAAAACATTTTCCATCTTCCGTGTGTATCGCTGACATTGTAGGATTGATTGGTTGGAATTGGATCTTCAGAAGTTGGGACACCTGAAATTACTTGAATACTAGTTGCAGGTTGTGATTAGTTGTCTTCTGGTCCCTATGTGCCAATTGCAAATTTACATTGCTAAATCAAAGTCCTATCTCTGAACACTCCTTTTGGTTTTGTGTTCCTTGAGCTGTTCTGCATAGGCCCCCCTGTAGTGCCTTATCAGCATGCCCTGCAATACAACAGCAAAATCATGTAGCTGTTAACTTCAAAAGCCGCAGTGCTGTTCTTACCTATGTCTGAATCCTCAACTTCTGTTCTTATACTCTTGTGTTCACAGGAGCAGCCACATCAATTCCCTTGCATGAATCAGTTTAGCTGGAAGCAACCTTTGAGGGGTAACATACTTTATTCTTCAGTCATCATAGTTACTTAATACCAGTGTCAGGGTAGTTTTTCTAATTCAACGTTGGAGCTCACATCATCGATCTCTTGCAATGAACTCGTGTCTGCAGCAGCCAAGTCACACGGATCATGGAGCCTTGTTGGTCGCTCAAGTTCAGACTCATCTGCAGAAGTAGCTGCCGTGAGCAGACCTGCAGGTGTCCCCTCTGTTCAGAGTGATCAATCCATGATGTGTTGCACAGATTCGGTATCAGGTTCACTTATTGTTATCTCTGGCTATTGGATTGGCCCCGATGTCGAAGATGGTTGTGGTAGTGTTGAGGCCATGCTCCAAAGAATCAAATGATCTTTGCTCTTGTGGTTAACTAAGGCATTTTTTTGTGGCACCTGAAGGTAACCTGTATTAAAGCATCAAATTGGCAATATATGGCTATAGTTTGCTTCACTAAGAAATATATTTTTCCTTCGGGTTATAAGTTGTTTTGTTTGCTTCATATAAAGCCTGTCATGGTCAGAAAAAAAACAATAAAGGACCTGCATCCATATTATAAGGGTGTACATAAATCAGACACCCTTTGTGCTTGCAGACTGAATATATCTTTGCATCCTGTTGAAGTGTAGTACCTGAGGCTGTGATGCATCGATGCATCTTGTCAGGCATCTGATGTAAGTTGGCTACATGCGATCAGGAATCCACCATTAACTCCAACCAAACCCTCCATTCAGAATTGCTGTTTGTGTTTGATATTTATGTCATTCATTCCTTTTTGAAAACGGCCTTCAGTAATGTAAGGTTATGATCGACTCTTGTAGAGGTTTTGGGTTTTGAGACTTGGGCGTGTTTGTAGGTTCAAGACATCCTCTGATCCTTATGATAAAACATTTAAGTTGGGTGAATGATCTATATCAGGCATTTGATGTAAGTGGGGTCAATAATTTTTCGAAGGGAAATGCAGTGCACCACTGCACCCATTCATTCCAAGTACCCTTGGCCGTTCCTCTGTTTACAGTCGTATTAACCAGCCATTGCAAGTGAGATGATCATTATTCAACAAATTCCAAGTGTTTTGGTGTTGCAAGGACCATTCTTCCATATATGTATTGGTACTTAGTAGACCCTAACTTGTTAAGTGAGGAAAATAAAATCACACTGGCGACAAGATTCGAGTATAGCTTCATTCATTTCCTATTTAGGTCTTTTCTTCATTGCGATGCCCATGGTTATGATTGAGCATTCTATTGCAATTAGCTGGAAAGTTTGTGTGAGTTTCTTTTAATTTGGGAAGAAATAAACTTGTGCAAGTGGAAGAGAACTAGCACAATGACAATATCTTGTTAGAAGCTGCTTGATGTCTTCACTACAAGCCATGCTGTAGTCTATTGCAATTAAACTTGAGCAGCATGATTCCTTATTAGCATCAGATGATGACGCCTGGTGCTTCACTCTCCAGGAAGGAGCTAATGATTGATAGAGATGTTTTTAAATGAAGACCGATCCACCACTCCAACTGCTCTCCAGCTCTGGATGATGATCTGACCAAGATTCGAAATGGAAGATCAACTCTTTCGGTTAACTTTGCATTCATCCCAATCATGTCAATCCAGCAAAGGTTCTATCACATCCCAATCCCATTTAACCGTGACTGAAATACTTCACATGTTACCTTTGACATACAATTCTTTTTTTAATGATAACATATAATTCTTGTAGAACATTGCACTTTAAGCCATTTGATTCATCATGTCGACTGCCAGTGTTTTTCAATCCTGATGTATACCATAGCAAAGTGTAAGAAGTTACAAGGCTGGCCTCAGCCAAACCTATAAGGCCATTCCCAGTGCAACGTTTCGTCGTGCGGTTTCCAAAAATGTCATTTGAGTATATGAATGAAATGGGGTCTCTCAATGCAAAGTTTCACTTCATGGTTTCATAGGCTAACATATCACTTAAATTTTGTATCCAAGTGACCAATAAAAATTGATGAAATATGTGGAGATCAAACTAATTGCTCTCAATGGAGATTTCATCTCAGGTTCATAGCCTTCATAACTGTGTATACAACAAATCCTCTCTCCCATCATAAATCACATGTCGTGTCATCGTTTTTTTTTTTGCCAACATGGCATATCGTTTAATGAGAATGGAACTCATATGAAACTTGCGTTGAGAATGGTCTAACATACCAAACCTAGATTATAACTTAGGCTCTTGGTACCAAGTACCAACTTGCGCCCAATAAACCACAATATACATTTCTTACGCAAAAGATCTCAATATAAAAGAGAGACTACTTTGAGTCTTTCTTTGCACTTGGCAGTTCCAATGCCACATTCAAAGGTGCAGCGGTAAAGCAGCTTGAAGGAAATGGTACACATCCGAGACTCGCATCTTTCATCAACAAGGAAAGGCGAATAAACCATAGAGAAAGGGTGAACATCGCCAGACAAAGATATGGGCTCGTGTGCAGATCAAGCTGAACCGCACCATCTGAGATAGAATAGGGCGAGCTTTAGACAAGCCATGATTCCACTCCACAGGAGCATTGATCCTTGAAGCTGAAGCTGTTGAGCATCTGATGCCACCCATAACCTATTATTGTTCCAGCCAAACCTAGATAAATATCGAACTACAGTCTATTTCCCAATCAAGACTGATAAGATATATACATGTGTTATGTGAGGATCTGTCTATCTTCCATTGGATGGCAGATGGTTTAGTCGCTTAGATCAATCCTTAATTAGGTTTCAAGTGATGAGACTTTTCTGCTTGGTGTGGCACACAGACTCGGCCCTGTTTGTTCCCTCGTAGACTATATAATCTAACTTATAAATCATGGACATCGTGGTAAAATGGCACCATGAACCACCAAATAATTTGAAATAAATTACCCATGTACAACTTATTTGAGATTATTTTGATGATTCATGACGGGTTTTTATACTATTGTCCTTCATTCATAAGCTAGATTATACGATCTATAAACAAACACCTCCTCAATTCCACTGGTTTGTGTAGCTCTTTTTGTGGACGGTGATTTAATGAGGCTGTTTGGTTGGTGCTCAGCATTGGCAAGCCTCATGTTAGGCACACCAGAGTTTCTTAGGTTATATGGTTCACTTCAACGGTGGTGGCTTGCTATAGTTTCGAAGACACGTGTCATACCGTTGGGTTAATGAAACATAAAAAAAATCTCACTCGAAAGTAGGAAAAGGGCTTGTTTTTAAATTTTAAAGTGAAGGAATTCGATTGTTGCAGCGATCAGCTCGTAAATATCCTATGCATTTTATACATAGGTTGTGTTTAGTTTGGAAAGTTGCAGCCGAAAGTTACCGAAAGTATTCTTTGAAAAATATGTCACAGTTGCAGGGCAAAGGCGAAGCCGTGGGAGTCGTCGATGTCAGGCCTAGTAA
>JAZFNS010020000.1:2061020-2071048 GCA_037127165.1 Alloteropsis angusta | reverse complement strand
GACACTACGCGGCGAGTCAGCCAAAAAGCAGAAACCACGCTGCAACTGCATGCGACTTGCGACCCCATGGGTTCCTTTGTTTTTTTTTTCTTTAAGGCCAATGATATCTAGAAGAAAGAACTCCCCTCTTTCGCGTCGCTCATCCTCGTTTTGTCGTGGAGTGTTTCGATTGTAACAAACATTCTAAAGACAGATCCGTTTTGTTTATGTACTCTCTGTTGACTCCGTCCGAGACAGAATTTAGGACAATCAACTTACTCGCAAACAAAAAAGAAGAGCAATCAACCTGTTAATCGCTTAGAAAAAGAAGATGCAACTTAGGCCACCAATTCCCTATCTTCATCGACAAAAGGACGAAATCCAGTGTGCTGAGTTTTTTTCTTTTCTTTTCTTTTTTTATAAGGAGGATTGGAGGAAACAGTTGGTGTCTTGGTGGCAATGACTCTTCATAGTCTACCACTCCCTCGGTTTTAAACAATAGTAAGTCATTTCAATATCTTTTGGAAAGTCAAACCATCTTAGGTTTGATCAAATTTTTACACTAAAGTACAAACATGTATCAATTAGATTCTTGGTAACATATATTTTTATAGTAAATTTGTTCGATGTAACAAATCTTCGTGGTCATCTCTATATTTGTCAACAAACAAAAGGTTGTTATAAAAGAAGAAGCGAAGTGAGAGGTGGGCTTTCTGTACATCGTTCAATGGAGCTGGAGCCGAAGCCTCCGTCTCCATGAGCCCACCACAGCTTTGAATGAGGCTTCCGTCTCCATGAGTTCCAGTTGGGCTGATGGAGAAAAACAGCTGGGCCGATAAAGAAAAGCTGCTGGGCTCGGCCTATTTCAGCTGGCCCACCTGCGCGACCAGGCCTGCTCACCTGTAAACAGCTGTCCGGTCAACGTGATTTCCCTGCCCGCGCGACTCGGACTCCTCGGAGAGACGATAAAAAACACGAGGAGATCCAGATGGAAACGACCTGGCGGCTCGGCAGACCTGGCCCACCACAAATCCACTGACCGGTGGGGCCCGCCTGGTTGGACGGACGCGGCGGCGCCGGCGGCGTGGCGTGCTCCGCTCCCCAACGTGCGCCAATTCGGAAGGCACCCAACCCCCAACCAACCCCTTTCCGCTTTCCCCTTCCTCCTCCTCCTCCTCCGGCACAGGCGCTTCTCACTCCTCCTCGTCCTCGCCACCACCAACGAGGCAACGAACCACGCGCCCCGAGCCCCCGCGCTCCTCGCCCTCCGCCCCGCCCCACCTCACCCCGCCGTCGGACGAGCAGAGGTTAACGGATCAAGCCCGGTGCACGGCCGCTATCGNATCCCTCCTCAGTCCTCCCTCGCATCGCATCGGCGAAAGGTATCGTATCGGAGAATTCCCCTCCCTCCCCTTCCTCCTTTTCGTGCCGCATCTTTTCCTTGGCTTCAATTCAATCCACGCGCAGCGCAGAGATCACCCCGCGATCCACAGGCGGAGGCGGCGCACAGGCCACAGGGACGGACCCAAATCGGTACCCCTGCGGTTCGGTTTGCTTGCTCGCTCGCTTGACGGGTGTCCCCGGCCTCGTTCGTTCCCCTCTGCAAATCGTCGTCGTCTTATTANATCCCTCCTCAGTCCTCCCTCGCATCGCATCGGCGAAAGGTATCGTATCGGAGAATTCCCCTCCCCTCCCCTTCCTCCTTTTCGTGCCGCATCTTTTCCTTGGCTTCAATTCAATCCACGCGCAGCGCAGAGATCACCCCGCGATCCACAGGCGGAGGCGGCGCACAGGCCACAGGGACGGACCCAAATCGGTACCCCTGCGGTTCGGTTTGCTTGCTCGCTCGCTCGCTCGCTCGCTTGACGGGTGTCCCCGGCCTCGTTCGTTCCCCTCTGCAAATCGTCGTCGTCTTATTGNTCTCTCGGAAGGAAGTCGGAACGGCTGTTGCTTTGCTTCCACCGTTACGATTTCAATGGGGTTGAGCTGTCAAGGCGAGCATGCAATTTCCACCAGGCTGCTTCAGCAAGTGCGCCAATCGTTTGCCCACTCAGATATCTGAACTGGGGTTAATTAGGAGTTTGTTGGCAGCAGGGATCCGAAACTCTGAATTGGGGGCACTGGTACCTGCTTCTGGATAATGTGGATAGGTCGATAGGATTGGCAGGGTACGAGTAAATTCTTTCTTAGACTATAGGTACAGCTGTTGATCGCGTCGCTAAGATTATTATAGGATACAGTCATAGAGGTGGATTTTTATGCAAGCTTTTAGTTTTCTACAACAGGCATAGACCCTGCTCTGTTAGAAAGCAAAAAAAAATCGTATGATTTGGGTCTGCGCCTCGCTACCCTAAAAGTTTTGGAGCTCAAGTTTTGAGATCTAATGGTTCCTCCAAAGTTCACATTACCAGTACTACTATAAGAATTCCTTTGGGCATTTAAGATGCTCGGCACACTCTTGATGGTGCACCTTCAGTACATATAAGCTGCGAGTTTGCACAGTTACCCACTTGTTGACTGCTGCGCTGGAGTTTTTAATTTACTACGAAAGCTGCGTTCATATTCCTGTGCTGTGAAGCTGTATCACAACGGTAAACTTACTATCATTATTTTTGGAGATTTTAGACCAATAAGCTACAGCATTTTTGGCCTGATATAATATCCTTGTTTCTGCTTTTTTCTCTTTTTTTAGCATCATTCATTAATTTTTTTTTCAGTTATCAGATTTACCCATAATGTCAGTGAATGTTCAAATCCTAGTAAAACAAATTGTTCCATGAAGTTGCTTGGATTCATTACTTGATCTTGTACCTTCCTCCGCAAAAGAATCATTTTAGAGTTACAGCTAATGACACACAGGGACAGGGTTCCGCTGTCTTTTTTTTTTCTGTACAAGTTCCTTCTCCTTTCTGGTCCTTGTCGCATGAAAGATAAGGCTAACCAAATATCCATTTTGTGTCCAGCTTTGACTGCTTCGGCTTCATGAGTTCAGGGAAAGCATTGGCATCCAGCATCTCTCATTCACCAGTGAACAGCAGCATCTTCTTTCTCTGCCTTTTCGGGGGATATTTGGGAATTCCTGGTGGAAGCTTCCACTTGCTTAAGGCTGTTATTCGCTGTGGAGGAAGCCTAATTTAGTCTTCTGTGGCAAAATTTTTAGTGCAGAAACTTGTCGTACGAGCTGACAGGCCTTCGAAAGATGGTTTCTTCTCAGCCGTCCTCTCTGACAGCAACCTTTGCACAGGGCCCCAACCCCTGCCCAGTCAAGATACTTCTCCCAATGGGCCCCCCAGATGTTGTCTCCTCAGAAAGTGTCGAGTACGATTTCTCTGATGTTTTTGGCACCACGCCAGTCCAAACGCCAACAAACCTTTGCGGTCATGGTCCAGACAGCCCTGCACCTACCGTCGACTCCAATGAAGAGGTTTACAACGATCCTGTGGTCATCATCAAGCGATCTCATTCCCTTGTCGGTCCAACATCACTAGTTAGCCGGTCCTTGCGACTTAGCAAGCTCAGTCTAGGAAAAACAGAGGGGTCATTGGAACTTGTAAAGTGCTTCTCAGAAGAAAAGGAAGGAGACCAAGGGCAACTCAGCGATGAAGAGTTTGATAATGCTACAACAGAGGATGAGGGTATTGGGCTTGATGATCTTGAAATCTTGAAGCTTGTAGGCCAAGGGGCCTTCGGCAAAGTATTTCAGGTGAGAAAGAAAAATACCTCAGAGATATTTGCAATGAAGGTTATGAGGAAGGATAAGATATTGGAAAAAAACCATGCTGAGTATATGAAAGCCGAGAAAGAGATATTGACAAAAGTCGACCACCCTTTCATAGTACAGCTGAGGTACTCATTTCAGGTAAACTAGTTCGTGCATTTTCTCACCCTTCTAAACTGCACAGAGAGAAGAGATTAAGTTTGGTGAAATCCTTGTACACTTTTAACATGCGATGGTCTAACTGTGCAGACCAAATATCGACTTTACCTTGTCCTGGACTTCATTAATGGTGGGCATCTTTTCTTTCAGCTCTACAAGCAAGGATTATTTAGGTATCTTCCGTTCCTTGCTAGTAGTTTTGTTTGTCAAAAGGTAGCAGTAGCACTGTCACTGCAACTAAACTGATTTTTACATGACAGGGAGGAGCTTGCCCGAATCTATGCAGCTGAAATTGTGTCTGCTGTGGGGCACCTTCATGCTAATGGAATTATGCATAGGGATCTCAAGCCTGAAAACATCCTTTTGGATGCTGATGGCCATGTAAGAATCCCTTACAACAAGTGACATCTTTACCACTGGCACTTACTCAATTTGCTAACATCTCTTCCTTCACCCATTTCCAGGCCATGCTCACTGACTTTGGCCTTGCAAAGGAATTCTGTGAAAATACCAGATCAAACTCAATGTGTGGCACTCTTGAATACATGGCCCCAGAAATTATTCTTGGCCGGGGGCATGATAAGGCTGCGGACTGGTGGAGCGTGGGAATCCTCCTCTTTGAAATGCTTACGGGCAAGGTGAGTTGCATCGGAGAGGTCTTATGCAACAGGTGGTGCCATCTCGTGTGCTTTAGTTGCTAGTAACTCATACTCCTCGCAACACAATGCAGCCTCCGTTTGTTGGGAACAGGGACAAAGTTCAGCAGAAGATTGTAAAAGAGAGACTAAAGCTTCCTTCATTTTTGTCCAGTGAAGCTCATTCCCTGCTGAAAGGCGTAAGCTTTTAAATTCATTCCTCGTGATCTCATTGTTCATTTAAACACAGATACATAAGCTTGATTTTAGCTGACGTTCTCAACCCCCCACCATTTTGCAGCTGCTGCACAAGGAGCCCAACAAGCGGCTGGGCAGTGGCCCCGGGGGCAGTGACGAGATAAAGAACCACAAGTGGTTCAAGCCGATCAACTGGAGGAAGCTGGAGGCCCGGCAGATCCAGCCGAGCTTCCGGCCGAATGTCGCCGGGCTGACCTGCATTGCCAACTTCGATGAGTGCTGGACGAAGACGCCCGTGCTGGATTCTCCGGTGGCCACCCCGGCTGGCGGCGGGCACAGCAACTTCGCAGGGTTCACCTATGTGAGGCCTGCGCCGATCCTTGAGGAGGTGAAGCCATCGAGCTCTAGGCTGAAAGACTAGGCGCCCGCCCGCTCTCTGATCTCTGCAGGCTCTGCTCGGCTCAACTCGGCGAGGCTGATGCTAGCTACATGCCAGTGCCCAGCGAGCGAGCTGTAGGATGATGGTTAGCGCATGAAAAATGTGCGTGCAATTTTGATCGAGTGGCATCTTATCTAGGGCTATGTATCTGCAGAAGAAACGCAGGTTATGAGATATCGTAAGCGAATGTTGACGCAGGTTTGGTGATTTGGGCATTTCTTTTCAAAACTAACGCGAGATCTGCCTTCTGATTCTCAAAAGCTCCTTCGAAAACATGACTTCAGACTCAGATGGATGCATGTCCAGCCATGCATTGTACACGATAGCGCCTCGTGTCATCCTCAACTCAATAGATTAACTCAAATGAAAAACGTTTTACATCACGACAGTGATTTCTATAATTAATCTAATAACCCAGTCTTGTGTCATCAGCGCAAGTCACTCTCAACTGGAATTAATGTCGGATGATAGACCAAGCTCAACATTGCACAGCGGTACACGACAGTTAAACTGGCATCTAACATTGTGAAATTGATACTGCACCAAAACCAGCCAAATATAGATAATCATAAATTGAACCTCATCTGCATTCACATGACACGAAAAATAAATACACGGCCACAAAGGTCAGTGCAAAATTGGTCACCAAAACGGAGCAAGAGCTCAGTTCTAACGCCATATGGCAGCCCACAAGACTAACGATCCACAGCTCTGTTTTGAGTTCAAGCCTTCCGACGACCAACTTGAGCAACAAATCCAGCCTTGATTGGAGCAACAGACCTTGAAGATCCACACTACATAGCAAACGAAATAGTTCAATCAGAGCTGCGATCAAAATTTTTGGTACAAAAAAGGAGCAAGAAAGTCTTAAGATACGACTTAAAGGGCAGCCTCAGGACTTGGCAGATAATATCATACTTTCACTCAAACAATGTAGGCAAATAATTCTGCAACTCATCATAGGCTAAAACTATGGACATACACAAGAATGAGAAAGGTAATTTCAGCACAGCAAATGTTTGATTCATAAGAGAAAACTCAAGTAACAATATGAGACGCACATGCCAAAATACCTTGAAACAAAAATAAGTCATAGTGAAACTGATAAGAGATACTGCAGGCCACAGATATATGAGCTTGTTCAGGCCTCAGTAATTGCACTTCATATCACATAAGTCTTATCAAACAATGTAGGCAATAAAGTTGCAACTCATCATTGGCAGAACATCATACTGTCGTGATGGTTCAATGAAAGTGTCCACTAGAAGTATTTAGCAAGTGAAAAGCAATGTATTGGTTAAACGGAAACGAAATGAAATGTGGCAATGATAAGGTTTAAAATTTGGGGTTGCAATATGATCAATAAAAAGGTAAGACTCAGATTTTGCAGATCCTATCACATTAGTTCAAACAATGTAGGCAAATGATTCTGCAACTCATCATAGGCTAAAACAGAACGGCCGGGGCACCAAATAAGGGCCAGCGGATTATATTAATCCACAAATGAGTGGACAAATTTATGTGTAACAAAAAAGCCGGAAAACAATTTTCCATTTGAAAAGAAGTTGAATGCATGCAAAAGTATGATCAATGGGAATGGAGCTAAATGCAACAACGATACATTTAAAAGTTGGTCTTACAATACGAACAACAAAAAATGTAGACTCAGATTTTGCAGATCCTATCACAGTAATCACACTGACTCAAACAATGTAGGCAAATGATTCTGCAACTCATCATAGGCTAATGTCCAGACCAAATAAGGGCCAACGGATTATAGAATAGTCCCCAAATGAGGAACAAATTGAAGTGTACAAAAAAATGCAGCAAACTATTTTTGATTTAAAAAGTTGAATGCATGCAAAAATATCTAGAGCAGTAACTTAAGTAATCGTAAGACCGACAGCAGATAATGCAAGGCACAAATTTATGAATTTGTTTAAGCCTCAGAAATTGCAATCCTTATCACAGACTTTCAAACAATGTAGGCAATAAAGTTGCAACTCATCATTGGCATGATTGACACGACCACGCGCAAACGATGACATGATGGATGGTGTCGACTTGCAACATTCATAGTCAACAATCATGTCTAAACTGAATGTGGACAGCAGATGGAAAATATATCAGATGAAAACCCGCAGATTCCACATTTCTATATAGTTTCGCATGACAATTTACCTGTTCGCAACGAAGGAAAAACAGACGATTCTCCTTCGATAGAATGGTATCGGGGCTCTTGCATCCGTTGCAGATGACATACTCATCTGAAAGGTGTAAATTTGCATAAGTTTCAGATAGCACAGAGTACTACAATGTATCTCTCCATCTGTTAGGAAAAGGGGATACTACAAACATCAACCCCAATAGATTTGGTAACTTACTAATGTATCTCCTCAGGATTGCCTCAAAATTTTTGGGAGCAAATCTTCCTTTGATCACCAACCTTTGCTGCCCATCAAGTGATCCATTTGTTCCCATTTCAGCAAGCAAAAACATCATGACATGTTCAGGCTGCCTATGCATCCTGGAGATACAATTTGAAGTGAGAGGGTTTAATTGAGAAGGTATCAACAAGAATAAGCAACCAAGTGACGCCAAAAACTCACGTTTTACACAAGTCCATAAAATTAACAAAAACAGTTTTCTTTGTTCCCTCCCTAAGAACCTGAGGAGGCCTCATAACTGTTCTACGCCTGTCTCCAGCAAGATCTGGATTGTTCTCACGAAGAATGTTGAACACTCTGTCCAGGAGCTGCAAAAGAAATAGGTCAAATTTCACAAGCAACGAGGTAGCATGGCACTGTAGTGATTTGGTTTGGTATGTCGAAGCTAATTCTGTATGGGAGACCAACAGTGGGAAAAAACGTAAGCACAATTAATAACACAGAATAATGCATATGTTTATGCTACCGAAACAACAATGTCAAAAGCATGCAAGTCAAATCAAAATGTGGAAACAACAGAGTGTGGTTGTGATATCATAGATCACTGGAATCACAAACGTATCATGGGTGTAAAGCTCTGGAAATAATCGAATAATTGTGTGTTTAGTACCTCTTCATATTTGTAATCCCTGTCAGTTCCCTCCCAAGGGTATCTAGGTCCACCTCCAAGGACGATGCCTTCCCCTTGTTCCTCGTCTACAGCTTGATCATCTAAATAGCAGGGACTCAGATATTGCAAAAGCAATCAACAAGAGTAGCGTTAAAATTAGTAACAAATGAAACTCACCTTTTGTTTCCTCCGCGTCTCCGAGGTCAGCAAGAGATGAATCAAGATCCACCTGAAAGTTTGCAGGATATATATAAGGCCTCAGTTCACTTGCTGCTCCTCAAGCATTCACAACTGAGCCCCAAGTGTCCAAGACATAACCTGTTTCTTCTTCTTCTTCTTCGTCCCAGTGAAGTTGAGTTCAGCAGGTTCTGTGACTGAGGAACAACAAGTGTGTTAACAAAGAATCCCACTTAATCACCACCAACCGATTTCAATGCAGGAACCCATACGGCATACCTGACAAGCTTTCTGTCTTCTCTGAGAGATTGTCAACTTCATCAGAAGGTTCTTGGATGACAACCTTCTTCTTTTTCTTCTTCTTGGTTGGATCAAAGGGAGCAAGCTGGAAATGGAAGAATAGATGAATAATCATGCGCTCACAACAGAAACGGAGGCAAATCATTTATTAATCAACTGATGGAGTACCAAAACGAGGGCAGTAAGAATGTGAAATCCGTATTTAAACAAGCTGAATACAACACCTAGTAAATAAGCCAAACAAAATCCGATCCTTGAGCATCATCTCGGACCAAGTAACCCCCATCATTCAGTCTGTAATTCCCAAAGTTTTGCCAACTTCATTTCCAACAAACTAAATGATATGAGGTGAATTTGCTTTTGTCGTACATCCAAACAATGCATTGGGTCAGAATTTCCGGGCTTGAAAAATCCTAATGTCTGCTTATAGTTCAACTCTACACGATTTCAAACAGAAGGATGCATCAACGAGGCCCCAAATCTATCGATGCCACACTAAGCGAACTCGAAGTACATCGACCCCATCAGATCCGGGTACACAAAAGCAAGCCCAACAGACCCTCGAATCCAATCCACAACAATTCGCAACCTCAACCCTAGTCCGAACCACATCGCATCAAGTCTAGCGCGAGCCACACTAGAACCAACAGTCACCGCCCGTATCAATCAGGACAGCGACGAATGACCGAGCCGCTCACCTCCGAGACCTCCTCCTTCTTGTCCACGTGCTCCTCGTCCGCCATGGCTGACGCGCTCGCCTTCACCTTTGCCTTCGCCTCCGAGATGCTCCTCCTCGAACCGAGCGCTCCGATCCGATCCCTGCAAAGGCACACGAGGCAGGTCAGATCGAACGCGGGGGGCGCTGGTTCGATGCGATCGGCGCGAGATGCTTGTGAGAGTTCGTTCTTACGGGCGGAGAGCGCGCGCGCGCGAGCGAGCGAGAACGAGACTGCGGCGGCGGCGGCGTAGGGTTTCAGGTGAGGGTTAGGGTTTCTCGGAATCCTCTGGTCCTTATCTTTTCTACTGCGCTCGTCTTTGGAGATCGCGGGAACTCCAGGGTTGTATGCGCAAAACTTCCACCGCCTCAATCCCAGCCGCTTGGCTTCGATCGGACGGCTCTTTGGTCGACGTCTGGTTGCTGGACCACTAGCTGTGTTGCCTCGTGAGGGTCTTACCGAAAACTTCTCACGGAAGCGTCAATCTGGGCCGTTCGTTTCGAATCTAACGTAGCGCATCGTTCTCTGAAAACCCCCTACACAAGAAGGGTACTCCCTCCGTGCCACAATATAAACATTTACTGATTTCCGCCAACGTTTGACCATTCGTCTTATTCAAAAAAATTTGAGAAAATATAAAAATAATTATA
>JAZFNS010020000.1:608225-620655 GCA_037127165.1 Alloteropsis angusta | reverse complement strand
AAGGCCGAGGACGCGACCGTTGCGGAGGGGGAGGTGGACGGCAAGGCGTCCTCCGCCATTGTGCCCACCAACCCCCAGATCGAGGACTGCCTCTCGGTAGGTTTGCCATGTTCGTCTCGATCGAAGTCACTTGCTTATTAGTTGCTTGCAGCAGCCACTCGCCTGGAAATGTTGGATATGTGCAATGAGTAGTAGGCTATAATTAGATTCTGTATTCTGGGTTGTGCACCGGATTGATTCATCAGAAGCAGCTTAACCACTCACTCAGTGCTTCAGTAGCGTGCTGAGTTCATATCATGCCCATTGCTCATTACAAGTTTCTGCTAACATTTGTACAATACAACATGGATGCCCCGGAATAAATACCAGAGCTCCTTTGGTCCAAACCAAATAGGCTTAGTCTTTGTTCCATGTCGTCTCTAGTTCGATAGAGCTGTGTAGAGATATCATTATAGAGACACCCAGTACAGAGTGCTCTTATCGAGTCTGCCGATGTGACGGAGAGGATTGAGAAGGTTTCACGTGCACAATTAAGTGAACTGTATTCACGAGGAACGATGAGAACTGTGTAAGACACCTCCAATTTGGGAGGAAAACATACATCTCGTGAAAACCTGAGTGGCTTGCATTTTGTGAGGATGCAACCTAAACATTCTTGACTGTTATCATTCTGGGGCTATCATTTTCTTTGACTTCATCTTTAGTTGCTGAAGCTGAGCCCTTGCCACCAGACAAATGGGTTTGGTTGGGTCATTCTCAATCTCAAGCATTGAAGGGCCTTGCTCTCTTCCACCAAAGGGTAATGATGTGCTTCTTTCCCCTTTAGATCTCTTCTATCTTAGAAACCACTGTTGTTTTCTTAGAAACCCCCTTAACGACTTCATCTTAGCTTGACATTGAACTTCAAAGCAGTAGTAGATAAATCTGTACAGTGGACTGCTGGTGTATGTTTATATCTTAGTGACTTGATTCTGCCAGTCATAACCTTCTGGTCATGGTCACCTGTTTGAATAGGTTCTAGCATTACCTCTTCCACATCGACCACTCTTTCCTGGATTTTACATGCCGATCTATGTAAAGGTATGTCACTCTATCTGGAGTTTGTGAAATGATTTCCACATATTTCTTAATGCAGTGCTTCATCGTTTCCCTTCAAAATGATGTGTTATTTTTCCTCTTCTTTGAAAATCGCTCAGGACCAAAAGTTGTTGCAAGCCCTAATAGAAAATCGCAAAAGATCAGCTCCGTATGCTGGTGCCTTTCTTGTGAAGGATGAAGAAGGTACTGACCCTAACATTGTGACTGGTTCAGATTCAGAGAAAAGCATTGATGATCTCAAAGGGAAAGACTTGCTGAAGCGTCTTCATGAAGTTGGGACGCTCGCTCAGGTAAGTTGACTATTTTTAGGCTAGAACCCATCAAAGAACTATTGTTTCCCAGTCTTGCAATAATTAGCTTACATTATTTCTGTAGATTACAAGCATTCAAGGGGATCAGGTAGTGTTACTTGGTCACCGACGTTTACGGATAACTGAGATGGTGAGATACTTAAGATTGCATGCCATTCTCCTGTGGGTATAAGTGGATTTGTTTTCACGAAGATGCCAAATTTGCAGGTCGAAGAGGATCCACTCACAGTTAAAGTTGACCATCTAAAGGTAGTTCTGTTCATCTGTGCTCATTTTTGCTATTGTATTTCTTACTTTTATGTGTTATTTGTGGTACACACCATCTTTTGTTTAAACATGGTTTCACCAAGCCCATTGTACGATTTCTGTGTTTCCTTGGGAATCGGAATACACTTTGCACTGTCATATTTAAATTGCCCTTTTCAGGACAAGCCCTACAACAAGGATGATGATGTTATAAAAGCTACCTCATTCGAAGTCATATCAACTTTAAGGGAAGTTCTAAGGACAAGTTCCCTTTGGAAGGATCATGTCCAAACCTACACACAGGTCTGACTTTTAACCTTTTCTTTTCTGTTACGCATATGTATTTTATAATTTGCTTGAAGGTTGAAATTGTCGCAACATGACAAATTTTAAAACTTGTGCAGTCGGTGTTTTGTTTTTGTATACTGAGCGCTCCAATTTAGGCAGACTGTGCATAATATAACCATGCTATTTAGTTTCTTAGAATGGATAGTAGACGGTGCTAAAGTGCCAGGCTGAATACTGAACTATGTCTAAAGTACCAGGCTGAACACTGGAATATTAGCTAGATACTGCCAAATTGCCTATAGAACAGAAGCAGCAACCAGTGCCCATGTTAAGAATTTCCACAGAAATCTCAGATCATACAACCAATACGTTTGTTTAGTTGCCTTGATGATATCCGTTTCTGTTTTCTGGATGCCATTGGATTTCATCTTAACAACTATGAATTTTGGACTCCTTCCCTTTGTTTCAGCATATTGGTGACTTTAACTACTCAAGGTTAGCAGACTTTGGTGCTGCTATCTCTGGTGCCAACAAGTTTCTTTGCCAGGAGGTGCTTGACGAATTAGATGTAAGAAACTTTGCTTAAACTCCTCTCTTTTACAATGTTCCTTATTGTGTGCTTTAACCACCCAGGGCCATTGGTCTTTCTAAATCTATACTGCTACACAGTTGAGCAGAATTACCAATTTAACACTGTCAGAAGATTATTTTATTATGTTTTGTTCACTCATACTTGTTTGGATTTCTTTATTAGGCATCCAAAGCCAGTAGTATCTATTGATTAGTTGACTAGAAGATTATTGTTTCAAACCAACCAAAAAAAAAGAAAAGTGTTTCAGAAAATAAATTTTGAATACAACAATCATCTATATTGTCAGGAGTCGCCTATTTTTTCTTTAAGATCACGTTCTGTTCTGAACACATTCTAGCTTTCTTATGTACACAGAGAAGTTTGGGATCAGTACCTGTCACTGAAATTTGATTATATGCTTCCATCCATTTTCTTGCGTATCTGGAACAGGTATATAAGCGGTTGAAGTTGACTCTTGAGTTAGTGAAAAAGGAGATGGAGATTAGTAAGTTGCAGGTAGTTCATTTTCTTATCCTCCGGTCCTGGCTATCATGTTTCGTCCAATCCTATTTTGTATTTAATATGCTTCTGTTTCAGCAATCCATAGCAAAAGCAATTGAAGAAAAGATTAGTGGAGATCAGCGCCGTTACTTATTGAATGAACAACTTAAGGCGATCAAGAAGGTACCTCATTATTTTCTGATGCTCCTATCAGTCTACCTATGTTCCTTACATCGTGGTGGTCGAACTCATGTTATATAATCTGTTCATGCTGCTGTTCTTGATGAAAAGCCTGATGGTCAATAATAGCTGACTCTGCGTATGTCATGTGTGCAGGAGCTGGGTTTGGAGACTGATGACAAAACAGCATTGTCTTGTTTGTTCTTGAACTATAATACTTATGAGCTTTGGATATGTTTTTATCAGCCATGTCTCTACGCAATTGTCACAGATGATTCAAATTGACTCATTGTTTGTGTGTTGCAGCAAAATTTAGGGAACGCATAGAATCGAAGAAGGACAAGTGTCCTCCTCATGTTTTACAAGTCATTGAAGAAGAGCTTACCAAGCTTCAGCTTTTAGAAGCCAGTTCTAGTGAGTTCAATGTAACTCGTAATTATTTGGACTGGCTGACAGTATTGCCATGGGGAAATTATAGGTTTGTATTTATCTCCCTTTCCTCGAGGAATTTTTTTGATATGTCTGTGCCTCATTAGTGCTTATCTTTCTGTTGCAGTGATGAAAACTTCGATGTCCACCATGCTCAGAAAATTCTTGATGAAGACCATTATGGTTTAAGTGATGTGAAAGAGAGAATACTGGAATTCATAGCAGTTGGGAAGTTAAGAGGGACTTCACAAGGTTTGATTCATGTTCACTAAATTTGTTTTCCTACTTGATTCCTTGCTGCCTATCTGTAGTTATTCTACCGGTAACTCTATTCTTCTTTTACAACAGGCAAGATCATATGTCTTTCTGGGCCGCCAGGAGTTGGTAAAACCAGTATTGGTCGTTCAATTGCCCGTGCACTCAACCGCCAGTTCTACAGGTTTTCTGTTGGTGGTTTGGCTGATGTGGCAGAAATCAAGGTGCAGAACAAATATTCCTGATATGTCTTGTAAACATTCGTTCTGTCTTGTACAAACCTAAGTTGTATAAGTAACATTTCAACAATCTTAGGGTCATCGACGCACGTATGTTGGTGCAATGCCAGGGAAGATGGTGCAATGTCTTAAATCAGTTGGGACGGCAAATCCTCTAGTGTTGATAGACGAGATTGACAAGGTACTCTCAACAGTTATGGTTCATTCACTCTTATTTTGTTTGAGATTAGCCTGCATGATACTTGCATAATGGCCTGTGTTGCATTTTGACATAATGCACTTTCAACAGCTATTTTGTTGTGCAATGTGACAACTCATGTGCATGCTTCATGAATTCTAATTGGTTACTTGTCTGGTTGTCAGCTTGGGAGGGGGCATTCCGGCGACCCAGCTAGTGCATTGTTGGAACTTCTCGACCCTGAGCAGAATGTTAATTTCTTAGATCACTACCTTGATGTTCCTATTGACCTATCCAAGGTAACTTCCTTGCTCCCTCGAGAGTTTTGCTTGTTTGCTTGTATATGTGTGGTTGGCTTGACAATATAACCTTTTTTGCCTTGTTTATTTTTAAATGTTTGAGGTCAAAATTTCCTTTTGAAGTGTACTCCCTCCGTTCCAAAATAAGTGTTCGTTTAGCATTCAAATTTTGTCCCACAAAGAGTGTTCATTTAGCTTGTAGTAAGGACCACCTTATTAAATCAGTCCCAAACACTAAGAAAACAATTGCCTGGAGAAGTGCAAGGAGCCAATCAAATGCTTGATTGATGCTATTTTTCTTGTTCCAATGCATGTGCATTTATTGACAGCGCAGTTTTCAATCACAATTACCATGAGTAATCAGGGGCAACATGGTCATTTTCTATGATTACTAATGTGTCTGAAAATTTCTAAATGAACACTTATTATGGGACGGAGGGAGTAGAAAACAAGCTTATTGTTAGCAGATCGATAGTTGCCATCACCATGTCTTAATCTTGCATTCTCCTGCATGTACAATGCTGGCCATTGTGCTATCACATCAATTACCTACAATGGTGCTATGTGCTAGTGTAGTGTTGTAAGTGTGATCAACAAAGCAACAGTCTTAGTATTATATCTCGTTTTATATGATGAAATACATAGCAGTAAGGTACAGTTCGATTACATGGCTATGGCTTCTATTATTGCTGTTGTTTGGAGTGTGTTCAGCTCTGCTTAACTTTCTTTCATGCTACCTTCTGTGTGTAATATTCTTGTCATCTTAAACTTTGTTTATGAAAATTAGGTTCTGTTCGTTTGCACAGCAAATGTTATAGAGATGATACCGAATCCGTTACTGGATAGGATGGAGATCATTGCAATTGCTGGGTATATAACTGATGAGAAGGTGCATATTGCCCGGGACTATCTAGAGAAGAATACAAGAGAGGCTTGTGGCATTAAGCCTGAACAGGTATCTTGGACACTCTTATAATCTTCTTGTCATTTAACATTATATGCATGAAACGAGTAATTAATTTCATAGAACATTCATTTCTAAAAGCAACCATGGAATTGCTTCCATAAATAACAAACCAAACAACATAAAAGGAAGGGAAAAATTGCTGATACCTTGATTAAAAAACAAATGCGGACATGTTGTAAACTCGATATAATATCCATATGCTTGCACCACATAAACGTATACCATAGTTTCAGCAGTATTTGAATTGTCCTACACTGCTGCTTATTCATTACAAATTTTGACTTGACGGTTTGGCCACGAACATGTACAGGTTGAAGTCACAGATGCTGCTCTTCTTGCCCTTATTGAAAATTACTGCCGAGAAGCTGGAGTACGGAACCTTCAAAAGCAGATTGAGAAAATTTACCGTAAGGTGTGCAGAATAATGTTCTCATACTGATCTGACAGTTATTTTTATCTTAGATCAAGGAATGAAAGGTTAACTGCAGTCCTATCTGGTTGAATTAGCTGGTAGCAATTCCTGTGTGTTTGCTACTACTATCTACTATTGTGCGTTAGTATTTGCTAGCAGTGTTAAATTTGAAACAAAGTCATGACATCATGTTGTCATGCACTTAACATTATTCTGTCCTTATACCTTGGCACATTGGAACTGTGTGGAAATGTATTGCATAGTCTATCTGGCAGGAAAAAGCATGTATACATTGACTGATTGTTGGTAGTGGTTAAGCAATCTCAAGTCATATGTACGAAAGGTTACTGTTAGTTTTAGAGTCAATGCCTCCACCCTTATCTTTTGCTCACCAATATGAATACTCTGACCTTTTAAATACTTTACCAACTTTTTACCTTTGCAGATAGCTCTGCAGCTTGTTCGCCAAGGGGTATCGAATGAGCCAGACCAGGAGGCTCTCAGTGTCGCAGCAAGTGAGGAACCTAGCAGTGGTGATAGTGCTACAGAAAAAGATGAGATTTTGAAGGATCCTGCTGTGAAAGATGCTTCCGTTGCCAACAATATTATAAATCCTGCCTCTGAAGGAGCTAATGAAGTAAATTCAACAGAAGAAGCAATAGTTCATGAAGTGCATTCGACTGAAGCAGTATCTGAGGTAGTGTGATATTCATTGGTTTTATGTTTCTTTTTAAACAAAATATTGCTGCCTAACTTTGTACTGCTTTGCTAGCTGTTAATGTGCAAATTGCAAAATGCTTTACGTCTATGGCAGCTGGGTATTTATTGGTTGGTCGAATATGATTTTGTGTGCCTCTCTGTTCATCTCGTTGGTCTGACAGCCATGGATGTGATTGCTAGCTCGCTTAACAAACATATAAGATAATCTTTATTGATCTGAACTCAGGAAAGTGTGAAACATATCATATTACGATGTCATGTGTCACTATGTAAGAGAATTACTGATTAATGTATTCTGTAGGGCAACAAGGACACCGATGGAGCAAAAGAAGATGCAGCAGACAAGGCAACTAAGAAGGTCGTGGTCGATTCATCAAACCTTGGTGATTTTGTTGGGAAACCTGTATTCCAGGCTGAGCGTATATATGAACAGACTCCTGTTGGAGTGGTCATGGGTTTGGCTTGGACTGCTATGGGTGGTTCTACTTTGTACATTGAAACAACAAAAGTGGAGGAAGGGGAAGGGAAAGGTGCACTTGTGCTGACGGGACAGCTTGGAGATGTCATGAAAGAGAGTGCTCAGATTGCGCACACAGTTGGCAGAGCTATATTACTGGAGAAAGAGCTAGATAATCAATTTTTTGCAAACTCGAAGCTGCACTTGCATGTTCCTGCAGGGGCCACCCCTAAGGATGGCCCTAGTGCTGGATGCACCATGATAACATCAATGCTGTCCTTAGCTATGGGAAAGCCTGTCAAGAAGGACCTCGCAATGACGGGTGAAGTAACATTAACTGGAAGAATTCTCCCAATCGGTGGGGTATGTTTTCTCCGTGCTCCCTACTCAAGCTTGGCTTTACATTTTTAACACAAACAACAAGCCCCAATGCCTTTTGTATGTGAAACGAGGAAATACCACTTATTTACAAAAAGGAAGAATATGAACGAATTTTCATTCCTCTTGATAGGCTTAGCTTTCAGATGTTTGGTGATCATAGGATTTTTGTGATGTCTTTAGGCTTTTGATTAAAAAAAACAACAATAGTGATTTCAAGAGAATGGCAGTACCTTGATCCCCTAATGCTGACACACAAGCATTTGATGCGTAGGACATAATTGGACACTCATTCTTGTGCATCATGTTTGCCCCTGTGTCAGGTAAAAGAGAAGACCATTGCTGCAAGGAGAAGTGGGATCAAGACGCTCGTATTTCCAGCAGCAAATAAAAGGGACTTCGATGAACTTGCTTCTAATGTGAAGGAAGGCCTCGAGGTTCATTTTGTTGACGCATACAGTGAAATATATGATTTAGCTTTCCAGAGTGACATTGGGACAGAAACAAGCTAGCAGACGAAGTTCATAAGGTCGGGATTGTTTCAAGACCTGGGGACGACCTGAATACCGAAGAAGTTGGCGGGCAGGCAGACCACTGTAACCAAGATGAGTAGAGTTAATTGACATAACAACAAATTTTTTTGTCCCATAAGACATTGAATTTAAGAAATTTTGGCAAGGTTGTTGTAGGTGAGGTACGAATAAGAAAAGAGAGCAGGGGAAACTAATATACCACACTTCTGCTATCCAAAAGGCAGCAGGGATGCACCAGGAGTTGGTGTTTGGTTATTTTGTGAGGGAGAAATTTTGCCATTGTTTTGATACGGTAACAGTCGGTAGGCTTTATATTGTAAACTATTCTTTTGAGTTATCCTTTTGTTCACACAAGCCATTGTTGAAGAGGGAGGCACAAGATTGTGAGTTTCGAGGGAGTTATTGAACGAATTCTAAACTTAGTGAAAACTGGTTTCCTCTTACGCAGCTCAACAGGGTGATTGGTCTTTTGGCTCAGTTGGGCCTTAGCGGCTAGCTGTCTGAAATGTTTCTTTGGTTTTGAATCCAATATAGAAAGGAAAATTGTGGCCCATGTACAATATGTTGGCCGAGACAAACAGATATTGGCTTCCTTTAAAAACAGAAAATACGTGCAATATAGACAAACATACATTGATCGAACAATGTTTGGTGAATAGCACGTTAATTGTTCAGTGCAGAAATACATGTAATCAGGTAGCCACAAGTTTTATTCGGATTCTGCTATTCATGTGCGCTAGTGCTCCAAACCTCCAACCGTCCCTGTCTAGCTAGGTGGCTTTGCGTCCACACGATCCACCCAACGCTTAGCGTTTGGTTCGGATAACAAACCAGTTCTATCTATATTGTTTAATTTTGCTACTACCTTAGCTTGCTTCAGATATGGCTAAATTTTGATTTGGACTCCAAATATGATCTCCCCGAGGAAAAAAGTACTTTTGTCGAATATGAATTGATGTGCATGTATGCACACCTAGATGCTGGCGGTTTCATCATCAGTATGATCCAGAGATCATGCTGTGCTGCATGCATAAACTAACAGAGTCAGGAAGCTGCACTGCTCACCACAAATTTTTGAACTGGTCTGAAATTGGTTTGGAACTGGAACCCAACAGCTAGCCATGGCTGAGATCGATTGGCGCAGAGCCAAAGCAATCTCCAACCAAACCAACCAACCATGCATGCGACTTAAGACACAGAAGAAGCAAGCAGCTTGTCATGGATAGGTTGTTGGTAAGGCTGTAAAAGACAGATAAAGTTTCCACGCAACCAGGAGATAGGGAGGAACATCTATCTGAAAGCTTGCATCGGCAGCCAAGGAAAACAAAAGGTGTATGCGTGTGTGTGTGTGTGAGAGAGGATTAGGGTCGAGACCGAGACGCTAGGCATCTTTGGAACCCAGCAGCCAGCCAGCCACTGGAATGATGGAATCCAAGGCAGGGATGAGAGATGGCTTCAGACTGTCGGCGCTGCTGCTTCCTGGATGGGCAACGCATCAAATCTTACCGAAAATTTCGAGTACCAGCTCAATCTCGTGGTGCAGCTCTGTCATTCCTCCTTTTTATTAGATAAGGCGTACTAGCATTTGTCAAAGACTCAAAGTCTTTGGAAACAAATTTGATGTTAATTGCTCTTAGATACATTGCCAACTGTTACAAATCAATACCATATTGAAGATATGTGAAATAAGGATCTATTGGTACAACCATTATTGTTTAGTTTCCGAAATTTGCACAAAAAAATGCATTGGGAAACGTGTTCCATCTCACAGACACGTTTTCCAATGTAAATTCTTTTTTGCAAACTTCATGGAACCAAACAACCCAACATGCGTGTAATTTAATTGATTGTATGTCAAAACTTATGAAATTTGACCTTTCCAAATCCTAATTTGCCCTACGTAAAGAAGAAAAAGGAGGGAGTCGAATCTGGCTCAATCATCTTTTATAAGTAGTATAACTAATCAATTGGCATGATATATACAGATTCTGTCATAAATAAGGAATATCTAGTAAATAATAGATGCACTAAATAGGCTCCCTTCTTGGTAATTAATTTATTCCAACCATCCGTTCTAATGTATTTTAAGAGAATACCATGAAACAGTAATATACTTATTATTGTCTACTACTAGTGACAGTGTATCCCGGGATGGGAGCCAATCTCGTTTATTATTCCAAGCATCCTCTTTCTTTCTACCCTATCCACTACTATTTCACAAGGGAAACGGTGTCTCCTGCTCTGCTCTGTCGTCCTGCTCCTGTCTATAAATATAGGAGTATGTGCTGAACCTGAACACTCCATCGCATCGCCAACAAACAAATCACAATTCGCGTCTGTTTGTCTCCGTCTCCTTCCATTAGTTCCATATTAGTAAGTATCCAGTCCTCGCATCATCCCATTTTTCTTTTTATTTTCTATCTGCACATGCGTGTTTCATTGGTAGCCTAGCTTCCTCAGACTTGTTGCTCTGGGTGATTATTTCCGTCTATTACTTTGTTGCGGAACAGGAAGATCGATCGAGGATGTCGGACTGCAACGCCAACTCAAACTCATCAGCGTCCGCGACCATGGGAGAAGATGTAGGTGCCCCTGCTACTTACTACGCCAGTACAGTAGTCTGCCATGATTTCTCTGACTTCGACGTTATGCGTAGTGCAGTTATCTTCTTTTCTTTTATGTTTTTTCTACATGCCTGAACTTGTCTGAATTTCTTTTCGTGCTTGGAGATATTGAATTCGGTAGCAACAGAATTTTATTCAGCAGCCTCGTATTCGATGCAATGTAGATTGTCAAAGACTGATATCCTAACATCTCGCGCACATCTCCTGCTATCTCCGCGCACGCTGAGACGAATTAATTGGTGGAACTGATAAACATAATCAATCCACCTTTGTGTTTAGCATTTCGTATATTCAGATATGTCAAAAATCTTATGCTTGATGCTGTTCCAAAAATCCATGATAGAGGCCCAGAACCAAACCCATGCCGGTGCAATGTTCATGATAGAGCAGAATAGTACTGGCCTTTAAGCTTGCCTCTTTTCCAGCAATGAGAACCTTGGAATGGAATGTCCCTCGCCTTTGGGACCGCATCGGCATGGACCATGCACAAGCAGTGAACTACATTGCTATGGATCGATCTCTCAATCGTTTGAGCACATCTACCTGAATTATTTCTGAAATCCTGTCCTTGTCAGGGGCAGCCTCGTTAAGGGATGGCATCGCCATCATTACAAGTAGCATGTTTCACATGGTTGTATTGTACTATTCCCTTGCAATAATGAAAGATACTTATTGGAAAAAACAGGTGAGTTTTGAGTGCAGATTTCACGAACCTGCCTGTGTTGTCATCCATTATCCTGCATTGCATCCATGATTAGTCTTTTGTCAAGAAAGTCATATAGACGGCAGGTTAATTTTGATGTGGTTTGTTGCTAATGGTCAATATATTGAATTACTGCACTGTGCACCTACCAGGTGGGTAAGAACCCTGATTCTGAACAATGAATATTGTGAGTTGCAGGCTTTCGTTGAGAAGAAGTATGGAGGGATGACACCTAAAAGGGCTCTCATTTCAAAGGTACATAGCAATCCCCAAAAGGGATGCTAACACCAATAGATCAGCGCGGAATTTCGTTACAATAACATCTGATGATCTACTTTATTTGGTCGCTCTCTGGTGCAGGATCACGAGCGTGCCTATTTTGATTCTGCGGACTGGGTCCTTGGCAAGGTATCCAATCCTGGCTTTTCATGATCCAGAAATATAATGAGCATCTCTGCCTGAGCAAGTTTTGGTATGCTATAGACCTACTACTAGATGTGGTGGCTGTTGTCTGAAACCTTTTGCTTTGTGATGCTTTGCTTCAGCAAGCTGCAAACAGCAGCAGCGCAGGGGCTGCTATGGAACCCTTGAAGCCAAAGTTAAAGGTGAGTAGAACCCGGTGATTTTGAGCTCAGCTGCACTGCACGTTTTTATCAGGTTGTACTGTGGTGAAAGCAAGCAAATTGCATCTCTGTTTCTTTGCGTGCAGAGGACGCCCCATCACCAGCTTCCCCCTCGCAAGCCGACCTGCGCGTCCAGCTGAACCAACAAGGGTACTCCTATCTGAAACTGCAGACTCTGAAATTTGTATAATGAGATTCATTCTTTTGTGCTGATGCATGCAGATACAAATAATAACGTCTGCTTTATCAGAAGAGATGGAGCTTGCTGGGATTGATTAGTAGTTATTTAGTTGGTCTAATTGGTTAGGGGGAAAGAAATTCAGGATTGGGACCTGCATTTGGCTTGTTGGCAGCACTTGCTGTATAATTAAGGTCGTGGTTATAATAGTCTTTTCTTCATTTTCTCAAAAAAAAAAAA
>JAZFNS010020000.1:193908-209844 GCA_037127165.1 Alloteropsis angusta | reverse complement strand
GAGAGAGAGAGAGAGAGGGAGTTGCCATTGGAGGGAAGGCAGATTGATTGGACCTTGGACGGACGGTTCCCGATGCTGGCCGCCCGGAACCCGCAGCCGGCACATGACCTCGCGGAGCGCCTCCGCCACCTGCGCGACCTTCGTAGGGCGCCGCTCCCAAGCCGCGTCGCCCGCATCGCCGACCTCCACACCGATGAGGCCAGCCCTGTGCGCAAGCACATCGCCGAGTGAGCTCCCCTTTCCCTGCTCCGGTTACTCCTCCAGTTTCCCCACTCGCCTACATTTCTAGCTTCAATCGCATTTAGCGCAGAGGGTTTTGCTTGGCTTCTGAATTCTGATGAATGAAATTATTATGCGACCACCTAGGTGTGGAGGCTGCAAATAACTACTGCTAGGAATTAGGTTATATGAAAAGTGTTTCTGACTTTGCAAAACCTCTACTGCCCTAGGATCATTGGTGAGGTTGGGTCAAAACACATGGCGTACCTACCCGATATCATCCCTTGCTTGCTGCACCTTCTGAATGACGAGGCGCCTGCAGTCGCCAGGCAAGCCATCAAAACAGGAACTGCCTTGTTTGCCAAACTACTCCATCACCTAGCTATCCAGGTAATTCCATTTCCAGCACTTCCTCTTGGAGCTGCCTCCCTGCGCAAATTTCCGTCTCAGTTTGCTCGCTTTGGATCCAGGGATTATTCTACGCTGGAGGGATTGATGATGCACTTAAGTCGTCATGGGAATGGCTGCTCAAGTTCAAATCCGCTGTCTCACTCATGGCATTTCAGGCGAGCCCCTCCCCCTTCTTTTTAAAACCCATTCTTCTTGGCCTGCACGTCTCTCATGTGGAACCTTTCTGTCAGGCCACCGCCAATGAAGGTGTCAGGTTACTGGCTGTTAAATTCGTTGAAAAAACAGTTCTTATGTACACACCGGATCCTGATATCCCATCAGATCCACCGAATGAACCTACAAAAGGTACAGCTTATGTTGTCTTTCATATGGAAATGATCATATTCTCCATGTTTGGGACCTCTTGTTTGCAGGCTGATTTAGCCATCTGTAAATCATATCTGTAGATATGGGATTCAATGTTGCATGGTTACGAGGAGGTCACCCTTTGCTTAATGTTGGGGATCTGGCCATGGAAGCCAGCCAGAACCTTGGATTGTTGCTAGAGCAGCTCAAGTCTCCTAAAGTAAAATCACTTAGTACTTCCATGATCATTGTCTTTGTTACTAGGTTTGTCTCTTGTCCACTCGATCTGTGTTCCATTATCTTTTTTGTATATTACAGTTTGTAGCAGCTGTGGAGCAATTAAGTCTACTTTGGCTTCTATGTCATCTATTCGTTTTGTCTGTTGAAAATCGCACGCTACTTTGATGTTTATCTAGCATGAGTTTTCCTCTTTCTTTCCCCCACTTTGTTATTTATGTAATTCATCTAACATAAACTTCTTCCAGTCTCTCAGCTATTGCCCAAAGAAGGCCTTCCTTTTACGGACGCATACTGCCAGTTTTACTTTCTTTGGATCCAGCAAGTTCCATTATTAAATTGCAGGTCCCGGGTGCATTCCATGCTTTGAAGAGTGCCTTCTCTGCATGCCTGAAATGTACACATTCAAGTGCTGAGCCGGTATTTCTTTAGCTTTGACTGGTACTTTCGAGATGTGTCCCTTTGCCCTTATTTCAATACATGCTCCAAAAAAGCTGGAGTTACTAGATTCATTATCAATGGGAGGCTATGTTATACAGTCTAAATGTCTAATTAGGAAGTTTTTTCTTATCTTTTATCGAATTTAGCCAGTTTGGTGCTGATTTGTTTCCTGGATGAGGATCATCCTGCCATTATCAAGCATCCTGGATGGATTTGACTGGACTCTAGAGGTGCAAATTTGTTTGGATCTTGAGTTTGCTTTGAGTGTGGTTGTTTGGTTAGTTCAAACAGATGCAGGATGGCTGGGATGCTTGTTTGTTCGGTTGAAGATATATAATACTACAATAGACTTGCACAAGAGTGGCAAGAAGAAACTAAACTGGCTACTCTTTTGTGGCATTGTAGCCCTAGACATATATAAACTATAAATTAAGATTACTCTATATCGGATATTGTCATATCCGTTAATGGAACAATCTAGGTGGTCATTTCCTGGGTCTCGGCAGCCAGGTACCGTGGTTGAGGTGGTGGGCTGGAGAGGAGGGGAACGTGCAGGAGGGGGAGGGGCTTTCAGGGGTAAGGCAGAAAAATAACTAGGCACTTCCTGGAACCATAGCATCTAATATTCTTTACCAATCTTATCTAATCTTCATTAGAGCTCAACAAACAATTAATTGCCTCAGCCATTGAAGCCGGGTACATGGAAAGTGGCCATGTTCCTCAGCCCGGAAACAATTACATTCCCATAGTGTAAAAACCTTTGCTAAGTATCATTCCATATTCCTCGATCCCATTATTTTGGGAACTTGGTAATGCCCTAAGCAAACTCTCAAATTGACCAGCGATTTTATCTTGCTGGTTGCACTGTGCGATATGCAGGTCAACGTGGATAATGGGTATGGTGCCAACAGACGCATAAAAAGCGAAATCAAATATGTAAATGGAATGCCCAAATGAATATCAACTCTAGTGAAGTTTTTTATTATTCTCTTTCTATCTTATCTCTTCCCATGCTAGTGGAATACCATTCCATTTCCAAGTAGATCAATGTATTCCCCTGTTGCATGCCAGATCAAAAATTCAAAGCTTTGGGTTTGAATTTTCACTAAAGAATGGACTCCTGATCGAACTGGCAAGCTTACCGGTTCGCTGGACGCTGGTTCACCTCTCGAACCACCGGTTCATTAAAAAAATAACAAATAAATGGTTTTAGTAAACTAGGATTGTTTTGTGCATTATCACCACAAAATTAACTTAGCCAGTTGGTTTGTGGGCTTTGGTGGGCTTCGTATTTGCTATTTTGAGGTTTTTTATTCACCCTAGCACAATAAACTTTTTTACATTTTGTTTCAGCTCCGGTTGAACTGGTGGCAGTTCAATACAAAGATTGCCAGTTTGACCCGGTCCACACCTGTCCAGCTTTTTGTGGCCTTAGCCAAATTTTATTTGCACTACTTAAATGCTCCTGCCTTGCTACGGGCAACAAAATTCAACAAGTTTCTGGTTTTGCAATTAGATAGCTGGATGCCTGTGTGTTGCTAGTTGCTATGTCCATAAAATCCATGTGACCCTAATATAACAAGATCCATTGCCCAACTAAAGCTAGTCAATACCTTATATTTGCACCCTCGACTCTCTTGGCACAAACTTAACAAAAGAAAATTTTGCAACTACCGACTTAGACCTAGTTTTATGCCCCAGTAAGAAAAACACTTTAGTCATCATATATATTCCTCCCTCTACTATATTTTACAACAATCTGATTTTTATGTGGTGTGATGGTGTCTGATTTAAATGTGATCAAGTAGTAGTTTGAATTAACAAGCTATTGAGAACTAAAGCTTAATCAAACCTGCAACTCTACTCTAGAGTATTTATTAAGGTAATACCACACGTCTATATAGATAGTTGTAATGCCTAAAGCTAATATCCAAAACATATCACGCCTCATCCAGGCTTGATGACTCCCACCCATGAACAATTCCTAAGGTCAAAAGAGTACGCATCTGAGATATGAAGAAAAAGAAGATTTAAATTTGGTGGTATGTCTTAGGAACTCATCAACTTGAAAATTAAAGTCTAAATAACTATCAAAATGGCCAATTTACAAACTGTAATGTTGTTGAAGCTGATAATTTGATCCTACCACATTTAAACTAACAAGACAATCTCCCAATGAGGGCTTGCTAACTGATGCCTCCCTAGTTTTTTTATCTTTGAAGGTTGTCCAACCATCGTAAGTACTGTCCTCCCAAAATCTACTTCTAGTATCCCTAGTTCCAAACCAGAACTAGAAACTCAAGTATTTTGTTTACTTTTTATTATTGTTATATGTAAAGAAAAAGAGTTTGAATCAAGGCATTAATGACTCATATGCTGTAAATAGATTGACACAAATTAAGTTTTAATTCTGCATACTGGCTTACATAATCACGAAGCATCAGCTTTAGGAGTTGAATAAAAGAGAAGAGCACTTCAACTTAAAATTTAGTGTTCCTATCCATAACCAGGGGCGGAACACAGTGGGGGCCAAACCCCGGCCTCCTCTTCCACTCTTTGATTTCCTTTGCATGCATGCATGCATGACATGTAAAACCTCAATTTCACTTATTTTCATGTGTTAAGTTAGTTATAAAACTGAATTGGCCCCCCTTGATTATATGTCACGGTCCGCCACTGTCCATAACCATTCATGAAAACATTGGAACTATGACAGTTGATTGAAAATCTTTGCAAAGTCTTTAATCTTTCCTGGACATAATTAATAATATGCCCATGTCAATCAGTTGTGCTGTTGTCCTGACCCCTTACCTGCTCCGCGGTGATCAATAGAATAGACAAATTAATAGCACGCTGGAATCAAAACTGAAACGGTGGAAACTCGCAACACATGTCCTTTGATCACGGCCATGTTCTCGCAGACCTACACCAACCTGCTTTCACTAAGACAAAAAAGTGAAACAGAAAAACTTACCATCCTCAACCAAAACATGGTGCATTAACCAGTCTGTATAAGCTGTATGGATACAATGAATCAGAACAATTTAGTCCATATTCTGAATTGTTGCCAAGTATTGTATGTTACCATTTGGCTTTGTTTGTTCACGAGCATGTGTATGATACTAATATTTGAGCCCCATTTTTTTGAGAATGTGTATACATCCTGTATATTTGGTCGAGGTATGTTCTTTATTAATTCAAGGCTTTTATTGTATTTTCAGTGGCGAGCACGCCTATTGGAAGCTCAAAGTATTATCAACCAGGGGGATTCAATAGAAGATACAGCAAATGCTGCTAAGAATATTGGGGACATGCCAAACAGGGAAGAATCGTGGCCTCTGATGGTACGTAGCTGTTCCTCCAAGTTTGCTCTCTCCCTCTCTCATAGCTATTTTAAGATGGCTCTATTTCTGTGATAGGAGAGAAGCACTGACAGTAGTAACAAGCGTAGTCTGGCTGAGGACATGAATCATACGACAGAAGATGATGGTCACTCCAGTAAAAGAGTCAGGCAATCACTGGATGCTCAAGAGCATAGTGAAGAGGCAAACAAGAGAAATGTCGAGTCGACCTCTGTTGACGTCTCACCTAGCGAGCCCATCTCTATAAGAACTGGAAATTCGGAAGCCGTGTATCAATTAATTGGTATGTTTGCTGCACTAGCTTCACAAGGTGACAGAGCTGCTGGGTCACTGCAAATCCTTTCATCCAGTATAGCCAGCGATTTATTAGCGGAGGTGGTAATGGTTAACATGCAACATATCCCTATTTCTCGTCCTGAAGTTGACCAACAACAGCTTCCTTCTGCTAGCTCTGGAGATGGACTTCCATTTTCAAGTTCCCTATCTCTGTTGGCGTCTCTACTTAAGGTTTGTTCCTTTAGCTGTCATCTTTTGGTTTGTTAGATTCTCTTCCTTTTTTTGTTTAGTGATCTTTTGCATTTTCAGAGAGCGAATCAACTTGATCAAGATGAAGTGCTTCCTGCTAAGGAATCTGCAGTAGTGTCCTCTGTTGCAGATGATATTAAGACAGTTCCTGCTAGTCCACCTGTTCCTAGTTCAGTAAATCTACCTTTGGAAGAGAACAGTAACAGTACAACTGTTCCATTATGTATAGAAACAGCAAGCGTCAAAGTAACCAGTGCAGGTGCGAATAGTTCAATTGATATTCTAGAATCATCAGAAACTTCCCATGCTTCAACAGAACCTCTGGGAACCCAAGAGCATGCTAGCAGTTTTATCAGTTCATTGCCTGCTGATAATTCCTCAGTTGGCTTTAGTTTGGCACAATCATCAGAAGCTCGCAGCCCAAGCTCTTCTACAGTGGAAGCAAACCATTCACAGCTTTCATCTTTGAATTCCCTTAGTCAACAATATGTTCTTCCGAAGTTGGTTGTCAACAACATTGATCTCAGTGATGAGGCCAAAGATCATCTTCAAAAAGAGTCATTTATGCGGATTCTTTTCAGTGATAAGCAAGAAGGATCTGGTGGTTCAATCGCTCGCCTTCCGTTGCTTGCTCACTTGGGTGTTGAGGTACTGCGTAAGGGCTTAATATCTGGTAGAATTGATACGTTTGGCTTGAACTTTGGTTTGTGATTTCCTGTAAATCATAGCTCCCCTCAGAAACATGTTTTAGTTATCAGAATATTTACATTTCTGGTTCCTTATCCTGCTTATGTACTGTCGAATCATCTTACAGTCATGTCTTTTTAAGTGCTCCCTTTAAATTGTGTTACTTATTTGTTGCAGTTTCCTCTGGAATTGGACCCTTGGGAGGTTCTTCAAAAGCATGTGCTCTCTGATTATGCAAATAATGAGGTACCAATGTACAGCATCATATAATTAATTTCCTCGGGGAGGCCTTTTAGTTAATGTAGTTATATTCTCAATAGAATTGTTGGTAGGGGATGTATATATTGTAAAACTTAGAAAAGTGTGTCCTGTTTGCCTTTTTAACTGATTAGTATTCAACTTTCTTCTGTGTGAAATGAACTAGGAGTGGTTTGATTGTGCATTTGTTAAGGTGACTCCATTAAAGAACTTTAGAGTGTTATATTTCTGTGGTTACGTTTATTAGTTCCCCTCAGCTTGCTTCTTCAGAGATTTCTGACCCAATATATCATAAACAGGGGCACGAGCTGACTCTGTGCATCCTGAACCGGTTATTTCGTGAGGCAGAGCAGGATCAAGATTTTCTTTCATCTAGAACTGCTACATCAGTTTATGAATCCTTTCTTCTGAGTGTAGTATGTATACTTCAAACCGACGTAACTTTTGTCACAAACGCTATTTCTCTTGGGTCATAGCTTTCCGTTTTGTTTTGCATAGGCTGAAAATCTTCGAGACATGTTTCCGGCTTCAGATAAGTCCCTTGGCAAATTGCTTTGTGAGATACCATACTTACCGGAAGGTGTGTTAAAACTGCTAGAAGGTTTATGTTCTCCTGGAAGTAATGAGAAGCAGGACAAGGACATTCAGATTGGTGATAGGGTAACTCAAGGTCTCAGTGCTGTCTGGAACCTTATCATGCTAAGACCTTCAAACCGAGACAGATGTCTGGAGATTGCTTTGCAGGTACTATTTACTGATGTTTCTATTTTAGTTTTGAAAAAATATGAACATGCTTGCAAGTGTCTTTTGATGTAATTTTGGGTGGTTGGTAGCAAATTTCCGTTAAAGTGTCTGGAATAATGCCAGTGACAACTTGATGAAGTAGTCTATTTTTGTTACTTGGGAAGTTGGGATAGGGCACGGATCTGAGGCAATTTAACTTTTTCAAAGTTCTTCAATAAATTGTTACATACTGAACTATGTATTTGCACATTCTATTAGCAGCATGCCGGCATCCAACATGTTTGAGTACTATTCTGTTTGTTCTGACATGGTTCAATCTCTGAACGATAAATTATTACATAATGAAATATTTGCACATTATATTAAAGCAATCCAATATGTTTGAGTACTTTTGTTTGCTCTGACATGGGTCAATCTTGGATCGATTGAGTATGCAATTAAATGAATTAATAATTGATAGAACCTTAAGCACTTATTATCATTCAAAGTTTAGTTTTTATGTTCCTTTAGTGTTTTTTGTATATGTTACTGAGTAAGTGTTTTGTGCAGAGTTCAACTCATCATTTAGAGGAGGTCCGCATGAAGGCAATACGTTTGGTAATTGCAAGTTCTGCCTGCTTCTAAGAAATCTGCACTTACATGGTTTGCTCACTTCATTTGTTATCTAATGACAACAGGTAGCAAATAAGTTATTTCCCATGGCAAGCATTTCCAAAAAGATTGAAGATTTTGCAAATGAAAAACTTAATTCAGTTTTGGAAGTGATTCCATCTGGTGATTCTGCAGCTACTGGCACAACTACACCTCAACCAAACGAAGTTTGTCGCATGCTCTCATTTCTTTCAGATGTTCTTGTGCTGGTATTCTGAACTGATTCCATCTTTGCTGATTGGTGTACATATATTTGCTGAAGGATGTTGGTTTAGAAAATTTATCAGCTTCAGTGGCAGATGCTCAAACTCTGATGTCGCTGTATTTTGCATTGTGCACCAAGGTCAGTGGTTACTGATTAGGAACTATCTGTCTAGTTCTATTGTATCTGCTAACAGCAAGCGATATATCTCTTTCTTACCAGAAACATTCCCTTCTCGGACATGTATTTTCAATATATGGTAGTCTACCTCAAGCTGCCAAGCAGGTCCTTGCAGTCTTTCATTCTCTGCTTTGCAAATTGCTCAGATATTCTTTTCCTTCTTTTTCTGTCAGCAAACATATATCCATCATTTGATTGTATTCCTTCCAGGCAGTTCACCGGCAAGTACCAATTCTGATACGCACAATAGGCTCCTCTCCTGATCTTCTTGGGATCATCTCAGATCCACCAGGTGACAGCCGGGACCTCCTCGTGCAGGTGCAAGTTGAGCTTTTAACTTCTGTTTGCTATTTAAGACATGTTCTCTTCTATTGATCAAAATCCACTGACGGGTCCATGCAAAATGGGGTTTATATTTCATAAGGCTATTTTCTTGCATTGGATGCATTTTTTATAATCCATGATATTGCACCATGCAGGTTTTGCAAACCCTCACTGATTCTGCAGTTCCATCCAAAGAACTGATTTCTTCCATAAAGAACTTATATTCTAAAACAAAGGTAGTTGCTTGCTTTAAGAAAGCACGAAGTTTCTTACAGTCTTTTTACAAGACCAGAGTTAGCTTGACTATTCTCAGTTTCTAAAATGTCACCCTCATTTTGCAGGATGTTGAGGTTCTTTTTGCAATCCTGGCTCATCTGCCAAAAGATGAGGTTTTCTCCCCCTCCCACTACAATACTACTTAGCATTAGCATATTCTGCTTCTAGGCAGTGGCTTGTGCTTTCGCAGTCTTCTGTGCTCGCCTATTGCCCATACCACTGCCAATTATTTGCACTGTGATCTGCACATGCCCATTAAACTGTTTTTTTCCCATTAATTTGTTCCATTTTACTCAGAACCAGCGTTATGAACCTTAGTCATTGACACTAACTAGGTTTTCTGCTTTACTGGAGTAACTCTATACTTTAAGCATTATTATTGTTGGGAAATGGGTCCGACCATATCGTCCAACTGGCGTACGGATCTGTGCACAGCTAAGGAATACAAATTCTGCCTGGCTCTGCAGGGAGAGCAATGCGCTCCCTAATTTGCTGCCTGATGAGCATCGTACAGCAGCTGGACGATGCGGTCGGATTTATAGCAGCACTCTTATTGTTGAGATATTATATGTGTATCTGGTTACACATTAGTTATGTTCATTATCCTTTGCTCCCAGATCCTGCCTGTGTTTCCAAGTATTGTCAATCTTCCTATGGACAAGTTTCAAACTGCCCTTTCACGAATCTTGCAGGTTAGTTTTTTTCCTGGTATGACAATATTTTATTTGAGTCAATTTTGAGATGATTCCGTAATTGTGATTTGAAAGCAAAGCACTAGCTTGAGACTTGAGTTCAATTCCTGCCACATAGGTTGAGACCTAAATAGAACTTTGTATTATTGTCCTGGTAAACATTTATTGTTACAGAAAAAATTTGTTCCATCTCTTTAGGACTTGAACTTCTCAAGTAACTTATATGTGTATTTATTTTACTTATTCATTTCAGTTTAGCATTGCATTCTGATATTTACTGCTTGCAGGGATCACCTCGGAATGGCCCTTCTCTTGATCCATCAGAAATTTTAATTGCGATCCATGTAATAGATCCTGATAAGGAAGGGATACCACTCAAAAAGGTCCTTTAGTCTCCCTCCCACCACCCCATCTGTCTTTCTGTCTGCAGTGTTTGAGCCATTTTGCAACCTATTTTAATCAACTGAAGGATTCATAAATTTCTATAGGTTATGGATGCATGCTCTGCTTGTTTCGAGCAAAGAACAATATTCACCCAGCAAGTTCTGGCAAAAGCACTAAATCAGCTGGTATTTCTGGGCATGGTTTTTTCATAGTATCTGCTTTATTATATGATGATGTTGTTGTCGTTGATTAAAGTATACTTGTTCACAGGTTGAGCAGATTCCTCTTCCTTTGCTGTTCATGAGGACTGTCATGCAAGCAATAGGTGTTTTTCCAGCATTGGTGAGTTAACTGCATGACCTATATTGTGTGAACTATGGCAATGTGGTTAGCCTGAGATATTTGGTGCTGTGAAAATAGATGGCGTGATCATTGTATATAGCCTAGTTTGTGAAAAGAGATCTGCAGATGTGACCAGGATTACATGTCCTAGTGTTCTTTTATTTTAATTGAACAGTAAGGTTAATGCTGCCACGTGATCTTCCATTGAAAGGCATACATTCATGATTTCTTGTTAGTTGTGTGATACTCCAGAAGCAAGAGTTGTTCATCAATGTTTAAGACCTCTTGCTCTCGGATTTGATGAATGGGTCAGATTCTACTAGAAAGCCTACATCAGTTTAAAAAAAATAATTATTGTAGCTAGATGGGAATAAGCAAGAAATATCCACCCATGCTTACAACCTGTTAGCTTAGCGCCTCCTTCCTGTCTAAAAGGGAGATCAATGATTGAGGCAATCAAGGATCCAGGAAAGAAATTCTGAGAGAACAAATTGGCTATGATTCTTGTTGACACTGTCCTGTGTAAGTTCAGTATTTGCGTCTTACAATCATGAAAAGTTAATACTTCGGTCTCTTGGAAGCATATTTCTCATTTTAGTAGATATGATTCAAGGACTTTATAATCTGATGGTGAGCCTTCCTCACAGGTGGATTTTGTGATGGAGATCATGTCACGCCTTGTGAGCAAACAGGTCCTTGATTATTTTGTTTTTTTAATTGAAGAGGATCTTAGCTGCTGTTCTTTTTTTACATATTTCTGAAACTGGACTGCTCCCCTTCTCATGGCAGATTTGGAAATATCCTAAGTTGTGGGTAGGATTTCTGAAGTGTGCTATCTTGACGAAACCTCAGTCATATGCTGTGTTACTGCAGGTTGGTGCACATCATCATCTCTTTTGTATGAACTATGTTTGATCCTCATCTAGGTTTTGTATTACACTGCATAAGCTAATTTCTTAGTAAACTTAAGGTTCCATGAACAAATATGACTTGGCATTTTTTTTTCAGTTACCAGCTCCTCAACTTGAGAATGCTTTGAGTAAGAACCCCACACTGAAGGCACCCTTGGTTGAGCATGCCGAGCAACCAAATGTTCGATCAACTCTTCCAAGGTTTTCGTTATTCACTCTAATCTATAGCAAGTAAAAGGTATCCATCCAATCTGTGGCCCTGGATATCTGACAAGATTCTGCGTTTTTGGGCAGGTCTACCTTGGTGGTTCTGGGTCTTGCAGAAGATCAACAACAACCGCCGGCACCAGCAAGTCAAACTCAGAGCGGCCAAAACCAGGCTGCGGAAACCAGCAGCTCCGCGGCAGATACTGCTGCAGAAGTAACTCACGAGTCCTCTGCTGCTAGTTAGCGCCGTTTGTGAAGTGAAGTGAAAGCCTTGCTAGATCGACCGATGATTCAATCTCATCTCTGGAGTGAAGTAAGGGTCTCTAATTCAGTTTATTTGGTTGATGGGTAACTGTAATGAACATGTAAAGCAAAGAGCTCCTGAACATTATTATTACATTGCCTCAGAACGAGGAAATGCCAGAAAACAATTTCCAAACCCTGCCATTGCTACAACACAATGCGCACGATGCATTGTTGTGACTATTATTGTTATCTTACACAATGATTTCATGTTACATTATCCAATTCCACTCCAATTTTATGTACATAAAGCGATTCAATGAACCAATGAAAACCACACTCAGCTGCCACCATATTCACACAGGTAGTATAACACAGACATGCATACAGACAGAACCGGCTTGTCACTCAGTTGAGAGTTGAGAACGAGTCTTTAGACAAACTCGAAGCGCATGAGAAGCTTGACATGGTTGTACTTATTCCCTTTGCGGTCGAAGAGCGCCACTGCTCTGATCCCCGGGCGCAGCTCCGACACCGGCAGCACCGTCTGCCCACCGAAGTCGTCCTTCTCCGACATGTCGTACTCGTGCACCTCCACTCGCAGCAGAGCGATCTCTGGGACGGTCAGGGGGAAGCTGAACTCCTCCTCCCACACCGGCACCCAGTTGTCCTCAATCGCCTTGGTCTTCTTCATCACTGAATCTGCTGGGACCCCAGCGATCCCAACCTGCCATGCCAGTGGACCATACCAGTGGATGAGAATAACCATGCATTTTATTCCAAAAAAAAACAAGAACAACTCATGCATTTTGCTTATAACTAAGCCGGTGCCCAATCTACATACCCGTGCATAGAAATCTGGAGGTGAATATTGATCAAAGTGTGTCTGCTTAAAGTCCATCCGCCACCCATCGCCCATGTACACCTTGACCTTCAAGGTTTTCTTCACAGGTTGGGGTTTCCTTGGATCAAAGGCTTCTGGTTCTGTCTGCATCAAGAAGTCTGGTTTCTTCACATAACCACACCCACCGTTGGCTTTATAAAATCCGTGCATTAGCCAAAGGGCTCTTCCGTATCCCTGAAAGAAGAAAATGGGATTGTCGTTACGAGTTATTGACAATCAAAACAAAGGCAGCACATAAAATGGCTGGTAAATTGATTTAGGTACGACGAAGCCTGTTGAACTTGGATCAGCAGCTCAGAAGCAGGAAATATACCTGCATATTGAAGGCGACCATTTGAGCACCATGCACCCAACCAAGAAATGGGTTGTAGTTGGATGAAGTAACGCGAGTGCCCTTTGGGTATATCCTCAGTATGTTTCTCTGTGTGAACCTGTCCGTGTTTAGAACGGATGGGAAAAAAGAAACAATTGAGCACTCCAGCAGCAAGGGAAGCAAATTAAAATATAAAGAAGGGAAAGTTGTAATAAGAGTAGTCATTGTAATATGCACACCTCACAATATCAGTGCCATGATCCTCTGCCACTTTGGCAAGTTGTTGCTCGCTCAAACTGAGACGCCTGACTTTATCTGGGTCACTCTTCAAGGCATCAGCTAGAGAGCCTTTTGGTTTCCCTGCTCTAATAGTAATAAGGTGTTTATACTGTGGAGCAATATGTGGCTGCATTTTCTGTTCTTCCTCGTCATCGTCATCTTCGTCATCGTCTTCGTCGTCATCATCGTCATGCTGCCAGAGGGAACCACAATTGTGTAGGTGGAATCTCGCTGAACAGATCGATTGCATAGGGTGCAGGAGAAGTAGAAATGTGGCAGAGCTTGAAGCCAATACCTTTTTAGCAGACTGGATCTCAGTCCGAAAATCGGGCACTTCTTTTCCCCACGCGGCATCATCACCGGCTCCTTTGCCAAGATGGAGGTCAGCATCACCCTCTTTCATGGTGCCATCAGCCTTGGCTTCAAGATACTCCTTGGGGGGTTTAGTGGAGAGCAGGACACGGCCCTTGAGCTCTTCAGGTGATGGGAATTCTTTGAGATGATCGGTGTCAGGGTAGTAGAGTATGTTGCCAAATACTTCAAGAACCATCTAACGGGATCAATTTCCAGAACGTGTCAGAGCAGAGCGAGTCGAGAGGAAGATGCAACAAGAACAAGAAGAAAATTTGGCTAGGTACTAATTTGAGAAAGGAACAAGCACCTTGGCAACTTTTTCCTGGAGGTCAGCCGGAAGATGGTCTTCTAGTGTTATGATGACAGGATAGGGGGACGCAACAAAGGCATATTCTTTGATGGATCTCAAGCATTTGATCAGTGAGACAGGGGTGGTCAATGTCCTAGTGAGAAATTGTTGCAAGACAGAGTAGTAGTTAGTTTTGCAACTTGAAGAAACGAATATACATATAATACTGCTCCAGCAGTTAGACATACACACCTGCCGTGCAGGATGTTGATGTCGTCCTTTGTAGCATTGGGCCACATGTCGAGCTCGATGACCCTGACCCCCCTCTGCAGCGCCTTGATGATGGGGACGTCGCTGCAGTCGCTGCTGAGCTGGTTGCCGGTGAGGTAGGAGTTGTGGCCCGTGTAGATGAAGTAGTGGGAGAGCGGGCGGGCCATGTCGTGGTGCACCTGCGGGTGGCGGATGGGCGGGTTGAGGTCGTGGGAGAAGAGGTAGCGGTGGAAGTCGTCGAGCGCCAGCAGCGGGCGGGCGAGGCCGCGCGGGAGCGGGAGGCGGGCGCGGCCCTGCCCCTGCTGGAGGCGGATCTGCTCCAGCAGGCGCTCCACCTCGGCGTCGTCCAGGGCCTCCTCGTGGGCCGCCGCGTCCAGGTAGCGGCGCAGGCCGTCGGCGCCCATGTGGGGCCCGCCGCCGGAGTGGAGGGAGAAGAGGGCGCGGACGTCGTCGGGCGGGGGCGCGTCCCGGGAGTGGAAGCGGCGCTTGAAGACGANGGCAGCACTTGTACGTGGTGCCCATCCCTTCCCTTCCCTGCCAAGCTAGCTTGTTAATTGGGCGGGGTCGCGGGGGAGGAGGAAGACGAAGGCGAGGCGATGGAAGAGGAGGAGAGAGATCAAAGACACAGGCCGAAAGGAGAAAGGTACAGTACAATTGTTGGGCGGGCGCTGCCGCTAGCTACTACTTCTTCTCTCTTCTTTTCTCTTCTGCTACTGCCTATCAGCATCGTACAACTGTTGTACGTATCATGTCGGCAGCCGGCATTTCAATTTCACTCCGCCTCCTGTCCTGCTGATATTTCAAACGGATATACATATATATTATATATAATGCATACTTAACAGTCAATTATATGCCACTGATCAGGATCAGGACTGGCTGACCGGCCCCAAGGAAAGGGGCGATGGCCAAGGAAAGAAGAGGGTGCGTTGCCTTGATGCGACTCAAACGCAAATGCAATCCGGCGGCTGGCCCATGGAGTAATAATGGTCCAAAGGAAGGCACCGGCATCGATACCAACCGCTAACTGCTTAATTGGCCTGGATATTTTTTTTTTTTTGCGTTGGGCTAACCCCACCTGTACTGTACTACAGGGACCAAGTTGGAAAGTCTTTACCCTATTTTGATTGCTTCTTCCTTTACTTTTTTTTTTATTATCGTCTTGGGTTAAATTGGTCCTTCAAAGTCAACCACGACTTCAGTTTTTATATTGGATTAGAGTTCTAATTGAACNGGCAGCACTTGTACGTGGTGCCCATCCCTTCCCTTCCCTGCCAAGCTAGCTTGTTAATTGGGCGGACGGGGTCGCGGGGAGGAGGAAGACGAAGGCGAGGGCGAGGCGATGGAAGACGGGGTCGGGGACGACGTGTGGGCGGGGGCTAGCAACTTCTTTTCTCTGCTTGCCGCCTATCAGCAGTGTACAATTGCTGTAGGAGTATGTCGGCAGCCGGCATTTAAGGGGTGTTAAAATTTGCAAATTTTTGGGTAATTAAACACCCTCTTAATTTCCCTCCTCCTGCTGCTGATATTTCAAAGAGGAGTAAATTCCCTCAGTGCCACAAAAATTTTGACCTCTTCCTTGTGTGCCACAAAATTTTTCAAAATGTCCTCAGTGCCATGAAAGCTATAACTTATGCCCTGAATGCCATTTCCGTCAATGGGCTGTTATGTAGCAGTTAAAAGACAAGGAAAAGACTCATCTACCCTTGTACATAAAGGAAGTAAATTTTGACTGTCCCTTGAATGCCATTCCAGGTTCAGGCTCGGGACCTGGACCTCTCGGAGCCCCGTCATGTTGAAGCAGGTGGTCGAGGATGGAGAACGCCGGCGCCTGCGGGTACTCGGCGAGCTGGCTCAGGATCGGCGAGCTGGCTCAGGAACTCCGC
>JAZFNS010020000.1:74984-88298 GCA_037127165.1 Alloteropsis angusta | reverse complement strand
GACCCACTCGTCAGTGACACGTGATTTAGTTACATCCGTAAGGATGGCAAAAAATTAAATATCCCAGGTGTGGGCCACCAGCGGCGCTGCCCACCTCCATTTGCTCCACGTCACCGCCCCCTCCCAATATCTATCTCTTCAGCTCCGCTCCGACCAGCACAGCACAGCAGGCAGCAGCAGCACTGACTCCTCCGCCGCCGCCGTCTCCGCCTCCGCCTCCGCCTCCGACCGCACCGCCATGCCCCTGCCTTCTCCTCCTCTACCCTCCTCCGTCTCCTGACTCTAAGGTCCGCTCTCCTCTCCCCATGCCTAGCCTTTCATCCATTAATTTTGCGCTTGCTTGTGTTTAGATCGATCAGGGATGTAATTTTATTATATTTGTATATATGTATCTTGATGACTACAGTAGAGGGCAAGAGCGTGGCGTTGGGATCAGGGCCGTCTGCACACGCTCGCAGCCGCACTGGGCTCTCATCTGTACGCAACGCAGACGCAACGCAGGTAACAAATGCATAAAAATTAAGCCAGCACCATCCCAGTTTCAAGTTAACCATCTTGTGTAATGGACCGCTCATTCGGGTTGCAGAGATTGCATCGTCCATTTGCTGACTCTGCTCGCCTACAAAGCTAGGTACGGTGTGCTCATCTCTCTGCCTGCTTCTGTATTTGCTTACATTTCTAGCTGCGCGACGCGAGCCACATGGTTGGTTCTGTCTTAGAGATCATTAATTGTAGCTAGCTAGGCCAGGAGGACAAATTTGTCGTATAGATCATCCTGCTCTGAACGAGCATATATAGCAGCCATCACACTACTAGCAGCAGATGCAGATGGCGTAGCAAGAGGTCCTCTTCACTCCACCCAAAGACCTGCCTCACTCAAGCTCATCAAATATGCGAGCACCTACCTTCCTCGTTCATTCTCTGAAACATCTCTGCCTCCTTCTCATCTGTTCCTCAACATATATAATAACCAACCACCTTCTTATGTTTGCTTGCAGAGATTCTGTGTTGCTGGATGCAACTGATCGAGGCCTCTTCTCTTCAAGGCAAGCTAGCGTAATATGTGCCCGACCGTCTATTCATTAACCACAGAGCAGCCTCCGATCAATCCCACCACCTTCGTCTACCTCTTCGAGTCAGGCTGATATGGGAGGTGCCCATCAGCAACTGGCCGTGGACGGACCTTCCCTCGGAGTCAGAGATGCCAGTCTGCTTGGGAACGGTGCTGTGGTTGTGGCTGCAAGCTATGGGCTCCAGCAGAGGGAGGAAGACTTGAGGAGCAATGACCCGGATGGCCTGCTCAGCGGGCCAACCTCTAGACCGCAGCAGGGTGACATGGAAAACCCCCAGCAGCAGCAGGTCTGCTGGGAGCGCTTCCTCCAGAAAAAAACTATCAAAGTCTTGCTCGTGGAGAGTGATGATTCAACTCGGCAGGTTGTCAGTGCCCTGCTTCGTCACTGCATGTATGAAGGTTTGTTCATCCCCTCTATTTGTTACTTAAACATCTCTGTTTCTACTTAAAAGCTGTCTCTACCTAGCATATGCCTTTTATATTAATAATTACCATGGCCTCATAAATTCACATCTACAGCCGCTAGCTTTGCTCCATTTTTTTTTTGACGACTCGAGTAAACTGAATAAAATTTCATCACAATATTAGGGGGTGATAGAACAAATTTACTTAAGCCCAGGGAGATCTCAGGTCCAGAATGACAACTTCAATGTCCTAGTGGCTAATCCATCACAAGCATGGTCTACCCACCAGTTAGAAAAATCATTCGCACCATATCATGATTCTAGTTAATACTAAATTCATGCTTTGATCAGGTGACTTGTGTTGTATCAGCCACAGGAAAAATCTACTGTTTGAAAGAGAGTAAAACAACCAAAAACCCCAAGAGCTAATCCAAAATCACCTACTCGATTGACAAGCATAGCTTTTATAGCTGCTTTATCCGNATCGTGTAAGGGCCTGTTTGGAACAAAGGAATCGAAAACGCAGGAATAGAAGAAAACACAGGAATTCGAAAGGAATGAAGTTGCAAAACAGAGGAATGGAAAAACACAAGAAATGAATTGTAAGGGTCTTTGGAACGTAGGAAGATGCACATAGGAATTGGAACAATTGAATACAAGACATAGCCTTTAATTATAGATTAAGACTAATGAATTGTCTATTTTAGTTGGCTTACACGTGGCACTGGTGCACATGGATTTGTATCCTTGGACTATTACATGTCCGTCATTCTCCACGAGTAAACAGCCCCTTCTTTTATTTGTTTTGATTTCTTATTATACTTGTTTCTTTCCTTTTTCCTGTGTGAATCCAATTGTTGATTAATTGTAGCACTATTAGCTTGCAAATGCGCACACGCTCCACATTGCTGTGAGATTGAGTGCTTCTGTGGCGAGATGATGTGAGTCGGCGAGCTTGCCCAGAAGTCCTAAACGCTCTCCCTGACAAGTAATGGCGCAGGCTTCCTCGGCCTTAAGCGAAGGAAAGAAAAACAAGAGATGAGAGTGGATGTTTATTTTCCTGTGATATCGTCGGCCAGCAACAGTATTCCAAAGGAAAGGAACCAGCCATTCCTTTGTTTCAAACAGTCACGTAACATTCCTTTCCTCCGTTTTGCTCTTCCTATACTTTTCCTCCAAAAATCCTTCAATCCAAACAAGCCCTAAACCAGAAATGAATTAACAAATATGAAGCAAGACCTACAACCTAACGGTACATCCAATACCAATGATCTGTGCCTACCGATACGATACTTCAAAAATAAATTTACTTTATAAAGAATAAAGATAAAGAGCTAGGGACTCCAATTATGCCTGGCTTACGTTCTCAAGTGGATCACTTTAATATCGTCCGAGTCATTGTCATCTGAGAAAGACGTGATAGCATCCGTAGGAGAATTTACTTGGGATAGACATGATCGAAACCTCGGAAAAGGTTCATTGCCGTGCGGTTTAATTATACTACTTCGGCTAGCCAGCTACTACTTCACCAGTTCACTAGAAAGTTCATTCTAAATTGTATCAAAGTGAGCTTGGTTTCGTAACCACTAAAGCGCATTCTCTCCTTTACTCTTATTCCGGAATGGATCCCGAGTCGGTCAATACTACAGAGACTATGGAGATAGACATATCTAAAGAGGCGGGTGGCTTACCAAATATACTAGATACAAGCACTTTGTACCATTTGCACCGCCTACTTCTTTTTGTTGTGGAAAAAGGTCTTTTCACCGAGATCCTAAAGTGCATTCATTTCCTATTTATAGCGTTTTCACAACCGTTGGAGAATGGCTACGCAATGCTAGTGGTAAATGGAACTTTTTCTACCATTAAACTAGGAAATCATGCGAGTAGAGGATCATGTATTGTTACCATTAGACATACAATACAACAGAAGAAGAATTGAAGAAGCCTACTCCAGCATCGCGCATCTTTATGTAGTAGTAATACACAGTAGCAAAATCACCACCACATGAACAACAGTAACACCTCCATTGTACGTCAGAACACCGTACATAGATATGCCAGCACCTCGGATATAATCACAATTAAGGGATTGTTGATGAAGGAGGTAGCGGGGATTTTCACCGCGCTACTCTTGCGCGAAGGCAAATGCAAGATGACGCAGAATCGGTAGCAACCGGTCGGCCTAGTGGCGGGAGCTTGTCGGTCCAACAATTTTCCTTGTTGAAACTCGATGAGTTTTGGTGGTGGCGACCCTTGTGTCCTAACTCTATAGTATAGGTTGTAGCGGCCGCTCCTGATTATATCGGGAATGTCCTCCACCCCTCCTTTTTATATAAACAGTCCTTGAATGCTTATGGCCCATCATGACTCTAAAACCATAATGGATCACAGTCCATCTGAGCCAAATCATGAATCCAATCTGGTTGGCTCTAAGGCATGTCCACCGATCTCCCATTTGCATTAAAGTCAACCACATTTAGTTGATCAGCGGGGATCGGACTCAACATGGCTCCTTTTACTTCGGCAACCAGTTACAAGTGGCACATGAACAAGCTTGCACCAGACATCTTTACGCCTCTGATTTGGGATAACATAGCCTTGCCTAGAGTCAAACACTTCATTTGGCTCCTTCATCGTGATCGCCTCCCCACTGCAGCTCCACCATCACAACATCCTTGAATCTGATTCTTGTGCCTTCTGCTCCGGAGTCGAAGATCTGCACCACCTTTTCTTCACCTGTCCTAGCTCGCAATGCTCCCGTCTTCCACCGACTCCCGACGCCGTCTGCTTCCATTGTTCGAAATGTTGTGTCTGATCTTCAACTTTGGCCCTGTCGGGTTCAGTTGCCGGTCTATAAGGCGGCCTTGTTAACTTGGTGTGAGGTTCATTCAGATGTAATTACACAGTTACATGTATAGGCTTTACTCTTCACACCACCCCCCCTTCCTAGTACATCTTTTATGCTCTACTTGCATATTAATAAAATGTTCAGGCTGGCTCCTTGCCCGCCGTAGTTCTCTAAAAAAACATTTAGTTCAAACCCTTTATGTCTGTGACCTATTAGATTCGTGTATATGGTCATAATCCTAATACCCTTTCCAAAGTACAATCACTCAATAGCACCACTATTCACAATTAAGGTCCATTGGATAGGTGGCCTCGGTGACCATGCCTAACTCAAGCAAATTTTCTAATCCAAACTATTTTCTTTGCAACTTTCACAACCAAAATATACTTTACTTCTATGGAAGAATCGGCAATCACTTTATTGATTGAAACCTTCCTAACTCATCACACTCTGTAGTGGCAAAACAGTAGAGATTGCAATACTATGTTTGTTATTTTGAATGCTGCATTATTATAACCACTCACAAAAAGTTCTTCCTTACCTCGAAAGGCTAGGAACATATCCTTATATTACATCTAAAGTAGTTATAGACATCCTTTATCCAGCCACTCAATAATTTTTTCGGAATCTGGGCATGTGCAAAATAGCATGTATGGTAAATCCAACTTTTGAAGCGTACATGACCTCAATCATGTTTTCTTGCTCATTAGGTGTCAAGGGGTACCGAGTCTTGCAAAGACCAATGCTATGTGACATTGGCATCAACTTCATGCCGTATCACGCATACATTCTCACTTAAGTTTCCATTAATGAAATCTATCTCGACATCCAGGGCTGGATGTGCACCCCATGTTCGGTGTGGTGCAACATCCCTTGGACAAAAATGCTACAAGTAACCTATGCATTAACCCACAAAATTAGATTAGCACCATATGTAATTGCTCTACTATTTAGCTTTTATTACTGTTCACTCTTCCTACTCCCATTTGAGTCCATACCATACTACTATGCTTCTCCCAACATCACGGTCATATCCTCCCTCCATAGCACTTTTCTGGATTCGATCTTCACGTAGCAACACCCTCTTTGTCCCTCCCATTCCTGGACCTGCCATAGTTGACACATCACCCATTCCTTATAATTGAAATATGCATAGTCGTTATGAGTATTCACATAGACTTTGTATTACGATGCATGAAAATGTTCTACCATAATCAACACCTTGACTCTGCCTAAAGTTTGTTGCCTTGTCGCTTGCGCCACAGGTGGCTCAATTTTCATATACATTGAAAAGAAATTTAATGTCATAGTAAGTGAATATATTACGTAACGTCGAAATCACCTTGTGTTTCTTAGATAATGGATCAAGTGATTGGTCAAGCCTATGTGGTAGTAAGCACTTGAATGATGTTAAAATGTCCATTTTTTTCTTCTCGACGCTTCAGTTTCTAGACCTAGAATCTTAGCAACACTTAAGCATCTCCATAGTTTTACATGCAATTCATTTTATTACTTTCTGGTCAAACCAAAGTTACTTGGCCATTTCCTTATTTCGGGCAATATTGCTTGGTTGTAGTAAACCGTAGATTTCAACTCACACTTAAAAGAGAATGAAAAAGGTTCTTTTTTGTTGGAAATAATTCTATGATAGATTATGAGTTTCTTATATTTGGTGTCACCTATTGGCTATTGGTCATCGCTCAGGGTTATTGAATCATTGAGGCGTACGTGAATGGGTTATTAGGCGTAGAAAGTGTAAGGGCTAAGATGGTCTTGATTGCACCGACTATTGCAACTTGAACTTACCATATGTAGATATCATGCTTTTTTAACCAAGCTTATTTAGCTAGAGCTTTAGAAATTTCACCGATTGCTTATATGTTCCAATTATTTGGCTAAACTTAGAAAGTTTAAGGAGGCTAATCACTTTAGTGATATATTGGGGAAATTGCAGAGCTTGAGTGGAATGTTAGGAAGGACTACAGAGCGAAGAACTCTCGTCGTTGACTACTGAGCCAACCACCATCTTCATCTCGCAAATCGTGCCTTTTCTTTTTGTTGTCCTAAGCCCATGATATCGATGTTTCTTGCGCCCCACCATCGGTTGGCATCAATTGTCGTGACTACTTGACTATGATTGGGGAATCTTAACCACCTTGACTACGCGTTCCCTCACTAATCGATGGCCAGACTTTCAACACTTTGTGTCTTGTTCCAACATGCAGCTTACGCTTAGCAGTTATCACAAGCTAAACAACAGAGGAGAACAACTTTACTCCTTGCTAGATGATTTGAGTATAGAAATAGTATACATCCATGAGAAATATGGAAAAAGTGGTACTATTGCCTACTGGAGGAGACGAGGCTTCAAAATATAATGGTCCAATGATCTCTTTGAGAGTGAACGGGTGGGCGTATAATCTTAATGGGCCCAAACTACTACTACATACGAGCCGATAACAAAGTTTCTTGCACTGATCTTCTCTTGCTCTTTGATGAGTGATTGCATTAAAGTAAGAAAAGCTAGGTTTGTTGGAATGAATAAGGTAGCACCATTAATAAAAGGAATCATCAGACCCTTCAATAAATGGCTCATAGCTTATATGTTAATGCATATAGAATTATTGTACTTACAAGTATTATGGCTTTATAATTTCCTTCAATTTCAATTATGTCATGTGCTTATTATAAATTCTTGATGTTTCATACTATACCTGAAATATAATAGCTTTATGTGCAATTAGCAAGCGGTGCCGTAACTTCTTCTAGTCTTTGTTATGAAGCCATGAAAATTACTATTTGAAACCTTGGATATAAATAACGTAGCTCAGATTTGAAGAGGTTTGATTGAAAAAAATATAAAAAGTAACGAGGCATAGAGGTAAAGAGCTGACCACAGTCACTGTTGCTTTGGTTTTAAACGAGCCAAGCTCTAGGGAGCTTGATGTCTCAAGCTCAAGCTCGATGTATGAATCTCAACCGAGCTTGTAGCAGCCCTCTAGCCGGGTTCATGTTTGTCTTGCCAAAGCTTGAAACAGCTCAAGATCCGCTCGACTAGGCTCACAGCAGTACTTCACAAGGTCGCTGACCTTTCTACTGGATGCTATACCAGTCATTACCACTGGTGCTCCTAGTTTACGGACTAGCGAGCTGCGCTTGTGACAGATTTCTTTGTGGCTCCAGTTATTGTCAAGATGATGCTGGACATTTGGTCTTCACTAGTGCCACCGGATGTGCCTTTTTTTTTTTTTTTTTTTGCGGTTGCAACCCATGGGCTTCAGCAGTGATGGACACGCTGGTACCATATGGGAGGAGGAAGGTACGGGAAAGAAGAGAAACAGACCAACCAATGCCAACAAACACCGGATAGCTAGATAGCAGGGCAACATATGTTGTCATGCAAACAAAATCCACTCCTTTGGCTTGGATGAGTGGCCCTATACCCCTCTTGATACAACCGAGGTCCGTAATTCCCAATGTTGAAGTTGAATTATTGAGCAAGCTGGCTATCTCATTGGTCTATTGTTGGCACCAACAATTCCCAATAATGGTGACGTAGGATTGATTGGATACTGAAAAATGGTGGTAATCATTGAAACACATGATTTGGTATGTGCAATTGATTTTCGCACGACTTCAATCTTTTCTTCGGCAACATTTCATTCAACACACACAATTCTCTTGCGCCTTCTTGTATACAACATAGTTGTTTTAGACACTTAGGGTGCCAAGATGATATTTTAAGCTTGAATTTTTAAAGTTCTTAAGGTCTTGGTTGCTCAAGGCAAGGCACTATAATTCAAGTGACTCGGTCTTCACTGGAGATGACTGTTGATGATCCTCGATCTACCTCTGAGTTCAGCTAAGCGCATGAACACTTAACTACTATTTCAACTGCAAGTAGATAAATGGTATAAAGATATTACTTGCGTTCTTGATGCATTCTGATGCACCAACGTATAAGGCATGTTGGTGATTATTTTGTTCATTCGACTTTGTTGGGAGCTAATTGCACTTAAGGAGTGTTTTGCATATATAATAGTTTGTCGGTGTTCTATAAAAGTCAAGTTATGCTATTCATTTTTTTAGTTATCCCTGCCGAAAATGGCCAACAAGCATGGACCTACCTTGAAGATATGCAAAACAACATAGATCTTGTTTTGGCTGAGGTTTTTATGCCTGGTGTGTCTGGAATTTCTCTGCTGAGTAGGATCATGAGCCATAATATTTGCAAGAATATTCCAGTGATTAGTAAGTAACTTTCCTCAACTCTGTATTGTAGTTCTTATCATGAACAAAATGTTGCTTTCATCATTTATTTACTTCCAATGTTTTTAGCTGCTACACTGATGTGGTTTGTGTGCAGTGATGTCTTCGAATGATGCTATGGGTACTGTCTTTAAATGTTTGTCAAAAGGTGCTGTTGACTTTTTAGTCAAGCCTATACGTAAGAATGAACTTAAGAACCTTTGGCAGCATGTGTGGAGACGGTGCCACAGCGTAAGTTGGTGGTGGTCTAGTTTACATACTATATTTTTTTAAAAAAATTCATTAAATACTAATTTTCTGCTTCAGTTTCAAGTTTTATTACTCTTGTGCTTTGACCTTGTTTCTGGTTCTCTGGGTCAATATGTATGATTACTCTAAACTAGAGCTACTTGTTTTGGAACTCAGTCCAGTGGTAGTGGAAGTGAAAGTGGCATTCAGACACAGAAGTGCGCCAAATCAAAAAGCGGCGATGAATCCGATAACAACAGTGGTAGCAATGATGACGATGATGATGACGATGCAAGCATGGGACTTAACGCAAGGGATGGCAGCGATAATGGCAGTGGCACTCAAGTATGAGATTTGATGCTTTTTTACTTTTCTAAAGCTTATTACTGGCTGTTATCATATTGTTAAGGTATGAACAAAATATCACATAGAATACAAGACACTTTTTTGACTGAAATTGTCGATAATATTATAATCACCAAATGAAATGTGTTAAGAGGTCATTTCTCATAGAAGCTATATTTAATTGGTATTTGGAACCACATAATTAGACGGTGTAGCTAAGCATAGATTTCATCTGGATCTGCATGCAATTCTAAAAGTTTCGTATGAACTGCAGAATGCTTGTGATTTGGTTTAATTGCTCCTAACACACTTAAGTTCATCTTGCCTCTGTTCTATTTTTAATTGCATCTAACACGCTTAAGTTCTATTTTTGTTTGCACCGCGTGCTGTTGATTTTCAGTACAAATATTTATATGGTTCTCCTATGTAGCGATGATGAATTGGTACTATATTTACAAACTGAACTAAGGTCAACATTGGATATTTCTTTGACGTGGTACTGCAATAAATCAAATTTCTTTACTTATCCATCAACAGTATACTAGTTCTTTGTTTACAACTGGATAAAGCTAAGGTTCTCTGACACAATTTACATAAAGTTGCATAGGGTTTCAGGTAGATATTCATAGTTTTGAGTTAGAGTTGGACTGCTGTAGATTTACTGAAACACTTAATATAAAGAACCGAAATTCATCTCTGAATTATACAAATGGTTTTGCTGTTATGTTTAATTGGATTTAGAATTTGTGATTACATCGTCAGATAGAGAATAATATTGTTCAGAATCAAAGCTTGTGTCCAAAATTGCATCCTATTAGATCGATTTGCATAACTAGACATATCCTGAAATGGCATGGAAACAAGAGGGTTTTTATTACAAATAATAACCAGATCATGACAAAGAATAAGTGGAAAATTTTTTAATAATTTGATACCATATAAGCAGGGGGGGCTTCTATAGTGCTTGGTAACGTGTGAAAGACAACAGTGTTGTTGTGCGTGGGTATATGAGGCAAAAGAAGTGTATAGTTTCAGATTTTATAGTTCTTGGAAATATAAAGCTAGATGGATCGTTGTTAAATCTTGCAAGCACATATGTGTATTAGGATAAACGATGTTGTTTTCATGTTGACAGGATGTAAATGATCTGATGGGTTTGGGTGGCAAACAGAAAATGGTAAGTACATAATTGTGAGGTGAAATAGTGAAAGATCGAGACGTCAGACTCTTGGGAAAAGTGGTAGGTCGGTATGTGTATGTCTGCATTGTAACTAGGCCCAGAAAGTAAATAGGGTTCTTTGTTGTGATGGTTATTTGAAACATTTGGATAAGAACTCAACAAAGTGTATAACTCCAAGCCTAGGAAGTTTTGACTTGAATTGTTAAAATATGCATGGAGTGTCGTATGGTAGAGTTAATGTATTTCATGATATGATATCATATTATTTTCATTTTAATTGACTGTGAACAGGACTGATTTTCTATTCCTCTTTCTATAACTGGTGATGAACTGATCTTGTGTATGCTCATTTATTTCGCACAAAGCCACTTATATTCTGTTTCTGCACTAAGCTATCTCACTGATAGGTAGGGCCTAGGCCCATGCGTCAGTGAAAGATCCCAGTAGTTAACTGGCAATAAACATGATTTTCTATATTGTTGAACAGCAGCAGCAGTAGGTGGTGTACCTTTGTCAAAAGCATGGGCACATTTTTTAATTTGCTTCCTGTCAATTTGTTATAAGGCACAGAGCTCGTGGACTAAGCGTGCTGTGGAGATCGACAGTCCACAGGCTATGCCTCCAGACCAGTTAGCTGATCCACCTGACAGCACTTGTGCACAAGTGATCCACCCAAAGTCAGAGATATGTAGCAACAGATGGCTACCAGGTGCAAACAACAGAAACTGCAAGAAGCAAAAAGACACCAATGGTATGGTATGCTCAACTGATTCACCATGCAATTTTACAAAATTAACTTCTTGTCTATTATTGATTAAGATTAAATTCGACAATTGATTTCAGACGACTTTAAGGGGAAAGACTTGGAGATAGGTGCCCCTAGAAATTTAAATATGCACCATCAATCTTCCCCAAATGACAGGCCCATCGAACCAGCACATGGACGTTGTGAGTACCCACCAGAAAACAATTCAAAGGAGACATCAATGATGGAAAATTTAGAGGAGCCAACTGTTCGAGCTGCTGATCTAATTGGTTCAATGGCCAAAAACATGGATGCCCAGCAGGCAGCAAGAGCTACAGATGCCCCTAATTGCTCTTCCAAAGTGCCAGAAGGGAAAGATATGAACCGCGATAATGTTTTGCCTTTGCTTGAGTTAAGTTTGAAGAGGTCGAGATCATCTGGAGATGGTGCCAATACAGTCCAAGATGAACAACGGAATGTGTTAAGAAGATCAGATCCCTCAGCATTCACAAGGTGCAAAACATAATATCAGTGTCATTAGTGAATCATGAAAGCAACAGTACGTTGCGTACTAACTGTTACTTTTTTTTTGCAAGGTACCATACATCTGCGGCTTCCAATCAAGGCGGCACAGGATTGGTGGGGAGCTGTTCGCCGCATGATAACAGCTCTGAGGCTATGAAAACGGACTCTACTTACAACATGAAATCAAATTCAGATGCTGCTCCAATAAAACAAGGCTCCAATGGCAGTAGCAATAACAATGACATGGGTTCCACTACAAAGAATGTTGTGACAAAGCCTACTACAAATAAGGAGAGAGTGATGTCACCCTCAGCTATCAAGGCTAATGCACATACATCAGCATTTCATCCTGTGCAGCATTGGACGGTTCCAGTTAATGCAGCGGGAAAAGCAAAGCCTGATGAAATGGCTAAAAATGCAACCACCAATGGTCACCCTGGCGAAGTGCAGAGCAACCTCATGCAACATCCTCGTCCAATCCTTCATTACGTACATTTTGACGTGTCACGGGAGAATGGTGGATCAGGAGCTCCGCAATGTGGTTCCTCCAATGTATTTGATCCTCCACTTGAAGGTCAAGCTGCCAACTATGGTGTAAATAATGGGAGTAACTCAGGAAGTAACAATGGAACCAATGGGCAGAATGCAAGTACCGCTGGGGCAAGCACAGCTGCTGCAAATGCTGAACGGACAAACACGGAGATTGCTAATGGTGCCATCGACAAAAGTGGACCTGGCGGTGGCAATGGTAGTGGGAGCGGCAGCGGCAATGACACATATGTGAAACGGCTTGCCCCAGCCATAACACCACGAGAAGCACAACTGATAAAATACAGAGAGAAAAAGAAAGATCGGAACTTTGGGAAAAAGGTAGCCTGTTTTCAATTGAATGTTTTTTCAGTCAGTGATTTATTAAGACCTTTTGATGTCCAACTCACCTGATTTATACAGATTCTGTTTCCTGCTAGAGGGGGGAAATGATTCTCAGAGATTCCTGCTGAAACTTACATTTGTTGATACGGCTGTGTTGTGGAAACAGTTTTCTTTTAAAAAAAATGATTTATAACAACTCAATCATTTTATGGCATACCTAAACTTAGATATTAAGAAAGGAGCGTGTTTCTTTGTTCACATATGACGTATTTGAGCAAGCTTTGGATAGGACTGGTTTCTTTCTGATGGCTGTCTGCCATTTTCAGGTGCGGTACCAGAGCAGAAAGAGGCTGGCCGATCAGCGGCCGCGGGTCCGTGGGCAGTTCGTGAAGCAAGCTGTGCAAGATCAGGGTGGACGGGAAGGAGCTGGAGACAGATGACCCCCCCTGGCCGGCCCTAGTACAATAGCTCCGGCTCCAACTCCGGTCCTCTGGCATGGATGCTTTGGACTCGAAACACTTGACACTTAGACAGTTGATTCTTCCTTCGCTGGAGTGATCTGATATGGTCGACATCCTTCCTTTCCATCATTGGTTTCTCCACTTCCAGAGTCTACTTACTACCAGTATATATCCTAGAAAAGAATAACCAAGGAACTCCTATCAATGATCCCCAATATATGCATTCGTAAGACTCCAGATGGGCTGTAATTCCACGTGGAGTCATGCTCGCCCCTGGTATATAGCATGTACAAGTAATACTAGGTAGATCCTGCGCGCTTCGCCGCGCCCGTGGTGTGCGCGTGTGTTCGCTGTTGTTGGG